>CAHIKZ030000254.1:1485000-1490000 GCA_903632075.3 Acanthosepion pharaonis
ATATATATATATATATATATATATATATATATATATATATATATATATATATGTATGTATGTATTTTCGTTTGTGCATCAATCTTTCTTTATCATGAGGCTACGAACTTGATTCCGATGCGGCTTGCAATAAGCCGACTCTTTCACATTTAGAGGTGTAAGACCCCCCCCCAAAAAAAGGAATTAGTGTCCACGTGCCTGCTTGAGGACTTGAGTAGGAACTCCACCAATGTTTTCATATAGACTCAAGTAGATCTCCAACATAAATGGTCGTTCCTACATCCGTAAATCAGGTTCTGGACGGCCACGTAGGACAGGCGCTCAGTAAGATTGATTGGGATGATGGCAGCAGTGATAGATCGTATATATCATAACATACGTGACCCCAGGACACAGACCTTTGGGAATAGTTTAGTTGCCACAAGACTACAGGCGGGCGGCTAGGCATTTTTTATACTATACCGTTATGCACATTTGTTTATCATTGCATTTGTTGGGCGGTTGTGCATGCAACAAATTGAGATGTACAGTACATTTCACCCCAAGTAAGGTAATAAAGCCACTAAAACGCAAGGGGCTCTGAGCGTTAAAGAGTAAAAGAAAAATAAAACATTATTAAGGAGAGAGAATATTAAATGAACAGAAATTGAGAAGACAGAAGATAACGATTGACATTGCTCTTAATCTTTTGAAGGTCGAAGTTGACTGGAAAGAATGAAGCCTGAAGACAGTTTCACAAATGCGAAAGAAGAAACTGTCAGCATAGAACTTACGGTTACATCTAGCCATTTCAACTGTAAAATGATGAGACCTTGCCGTCAGTTTAGTTATCACCTGTTAATTCCCAGTGGATAAAGGTGTTAGTTAGATCAAGTGACAGGACCCAAAGAGTGTGAGTTCAATACCCGGTAAAGGCAGAGGAGATCTTGGAGAGGAGAATTAACAGGAGATAACTGATAACTGACATCCATTAAAAGCATGGTACGTGAGCGAAATAAAGGGTTCAGTTCTACATTTCAACTACCTAAAGAAGGCCGAAACGTTGTAATAAATATGGCGACAAAGATGAGGACAATAGTCCGAATAATGTAAATAATGAGAAATTTATCCAGGATTTCAATGTACACATGGGCATTGATTGCTGAGTTAATGATTTCAATCACTCCTTGTCGTTTAAATGTATGCAAACCCATATCAGGAATGACTCGGGAAATTGACTTGTTTTCTGCAGGCAGTAATCTGAACCACACAAAGGTTCCAGCATCATCGTTTTGGCCAATACAGATTCTACATTCATCGTTGAATATCAATTTCATTAAATCGTACACACGCCATGATTGTTTCTCTTTAACTCACATTAACCCCATTTTCTTCTGTTTCTCTGTAAGTGTTGCTTTTCTGTATGTAAATCCTATTTTATTCAGCCGGTTGCTTACACTTCTGTCACAAATATTGATTCCTCTTACGATCCATTTGTTTTTTCTTTTGTTTTGCTGTAAGTTTTCCATTTCCAATGCTTTTAGATTTCTCTCATGACGCTTTGCTTCTCTTTTATGGTCTACCAGTGTTTGCTTTCTTAACCATCCGATTTCTTTTATGTTTGCACCAGACTTTAGACAAGGCCGACTGGAGACAACGAACATCTTTGTCCGCAACTACCACAGTGGATTATTTCCTTGAAGGATGTTTACCAGCTTTACCATTGTTTTAATTGACAGTTCTTTTTATTGGAATTACACCCTTGTGCAAATTAATTGAAACGAAACGAATAATTCAGTTATTATTTTTCCCGTATTTTTCCAATGAAACAAACCGCAAAGCACGTGTTAGTACTTCATATGTCCATTCCACGAAGTCGTTCCTTGCAGATTGACCACAGATTCTCGATTGGATTTGATTCAGGAGAGCTTATAGTAATTTGATTTAGTAAGGCTTGCCAGTGTGTTCGTGCAACGTTACAATTTTAGTACGCTTCCTTGGAGTAAAGACAATGGCCGTAGGACAACTAATCGACAGTCGAGACAATAGTGTATGGGCATGATGAAAATCTGATACAATCACGGATAACTCAAAATTTTTCAAGGCCAAACAAATTTCATTATACACCCCGAAATAGATACATATTACTGCTCCACCCCCGCAAATGGCCTAATCTGAGGAAAAATTTTAGTACGCTTCCTTGGAGTAAGGTCCATCGCAGACAATGGTCGTAGGACAACTAATCGGCAGTCGAGACAATAGTGTCTGAGCGTGATAAAAATCTGATAGAATCAGGGATGACGCAATATTTTTTCAAGGCCAAACAAATTTTGTCATACACCCGGAAAATAGATTCATATTACTGCACACTACTGAAAAAGACCTAATCTGAGGAAAAAGTAGAAAGCGATTACACCACGTCACTCAAGTGGGTCTAAAACTGACCGTGTCGTAAAAGAAAGGAAACTAAAGTGGTTGTCTCAATTAATTTGCACAAGGGTGTGTGTGTGCATTTCTTTTTTTTTTATTCTAAAACGCTTGTTGATGTCTATTAGATCTCTCTTTTAACTGTAGACCGATTAGCATATATAGGCTTCTTCTGGTGTTTGATTCAGGAACGCAAATAGCAAGATGATTCCTTATTTCTTTCCGCAACATTGAATTATTCCATGATATTTTATTCTGAACGTCTTGGAAACAAGGAGTAATTTAATAGAGTTTGTTTAAGGAATAAAGCTATTCAATAAAAATGTTTTATGTCTTATCTGTTATTAGATTGGTTACTGTTAAATAAAAAAAAAATACCTAAGTGAACATCTATGTGAGGTAATTCCATATTTTTGCACCAGAAGTTAATATACAGGCTGTCCATAAGGGTCGTGTGCACTTTAAAAATTTATAACTTTGTATTTGTGATAGAAATAATTTGTAAAAAGGATTAGAAAGAAGTAAATCTATATCTTTTGAGGATTTATTGAAATTTTATTTAAATTTATACGTGTCCTCCATCATTAGCAATACAAAAGGTAATACGATTTTACAGTTCACGGAAAACATTTGCCAACTGATTTACAGTAATGCCTGAAATCACATTAGTTATTTTAGCTATACTTAAAACTAGGTACATTAAACTTTACAACATTTTTTACAGATTATTTCAAATAAAGTTATAATTTCTTTTAAGTGCACACGAACTTTATGGACACCCTGTATATAGTCAGCTTTGTGTTGGTAAGTTGAAAACAAAGATATTTTTTTTTTACAATAATGAGTTGTCTTATAAAAGGAAGGCAAATAAAAACTTCCCGAAATTGCGCCTGTGGTGTTTACGAAAGATGATATCAATCATTGGTAGAAATTTACGAACATATTGATCCAAGCCCAATATGACAAAAGGTACACGAATTACCTTATCGCACTATTTGTTACACTGACCGAAAATGCAACGACTATTATGGGACAGAAGTGGTATATTTTAATATGATCCTTATTCCATATTTATAAATCAATATTATTTTATTTATTGCAGGCTACTGGACCAGAAGTAATTAATCTAATTACCAATCAAGCGATCATTTTGACACTTCTTTCTAATCCTTTTTACAAATTATTTCTATCGCAAATACAAATAAAGTTTATAGACGCACTGTATAAGTGATAGAAATTATTAGGGGGATTTGAATAATCATAATTAAGTAATTTATCGAGTCTAGAAGCATCCTCAACAGAATGCACTGGACATTTTGGGACTCATCAGCATCGCGCATCGACAACCAAACTTCAAACCCGGACCGTTGCGATACGACGCACGAGTCATATCCACGGGTGTCAGTGACGAAGAGGTAACTACCTAGACTCGATATAGCGATGCTCTTCCAAAAATTCCGTCGTGTAACCCATCAAAGTTTACTTATACCAACGCCACCCACGAATCACGTCTTCTTTCCCCAAGCCGCTCTCTCCGGGGGTTTAGAATCAGGTTCAAGAAGGGATATACAAGCGACAGAAATTATATTAGGGGGATTTGAATAATCATAATTAAGTAATTCATTGTTACAGTAGGTTTCGCCCTTTACACGGTCACTTGAGGTAGAGGGGTTACGGGGATATTTGTGTTTTTGGAGTGGAAGATAACACTAGTCTTGAACAGGTTAGTGATGGGGAAAAACATCCTGTTGGGAATCGGTTCCACACAGCAGTGGTTCTCGAGAGGAACTTATTTCTCACCGATGGAATACGGAGAGAATGTGGGGGCTTTGCTAATATGTAGGGGGCATGGCGTTTTGTTGATGTCAAGGTTTGCGTTGGCGGGACCAAGGAATGTAGTTCGTCTGAGCACTTTCCATGGAATTAGCGGTACAGCGGCGTGATGCTTGTCGCATCCCGCCTGTCGGGGAGAGGTTAAAAATTGTCTAACATCTGGATATTTTTTTTTTATTAAGTTAGTCCTTAATCTAATCTTTCGGCTCACATGAGTCATCTTCAGAGTGGTTATACGAACAGTTAAACAAAGATATTCACCATCAAAGATGATATTCTATGTTAACACAGAAGATTGCTATGCAACAATAACGGTCGCCGAATAGCAGACGCAGATCGTAAATTCATTATGAGGTCCGATTGAACAATTTTGTCTTTATTTTCACCCGAAATTAAAGCAACTGTACGAAGATTAGAGCGACTTATGATTAAACATAATAGATATTCATTATCTGTTATATTTAACAATATATATTTAAATATTAATCTGCAGCCCATATACACTATATATATATATATATATATATATATATATATATATATATATATATATATATATATAATGATAAAAAGAAAGAACAGTAAGATATATAATCCGGTGTTCTTATTGATATTTTTTATTTTTACAAAACAGTGCTCAATGTAAATTTACAGAGTACAAATATTATAAATTAACTGATTTAAAATATGGTTTCTTCGCTACACAGGAATTAACATGTTTCAACAAGAGATGCTAAAACTTCAAATTTAATTATATAATTA
>CAHIKZ030000254.1:1495000-1512500 GCA_903632075.3 Acanthosepion pharaonis
GGAAGCAAAACTGCGCGTATGCGAAACCGGATGCAAAACTGAGCATAAACGAAACTGAGCATAAACGAAACCGGATGCAAAACTGACAATAAACGAAATCGAGCATAAACGAAACCGGAAGCAAAACTGTGCGTATGCGAAACCGGATGCAAAACTGAGCATAAACGAAACCGAGCATAAACGAAACCGGAAGCAAACCGTGCATATGCGAAACCGGATGCGAAACTGAGCATAAACGAAACCGAGCATAAACGAAACCGGAAGCAAACCGTGCATATGCGAAACCGGATGCGAAACTGAGCATAAACGAAACCGAGCATAAACGAAACCGGAAGCAAACCGTGCATATGCGAAACCGGATGCGAAACTGAGCATAAACGAAACCGGATACGAAACTGAGCATAAACGAAACTGGATGTGAAACCGAGCATATACGAAACCGGATAAAAAACCGAGAAGCGGCTTTGCATTTCTTAAATCTCGGGATATACACAGTCTCGCGATACCTAAGATTTAGAATGAAAAAAATTAAAATTTAAAATGATTTAAAATGAAAAATCTTTCTTGAAGCTTTTCTTTTAGGTTTAATTTCAAGGTAACAGATGGAAGTTAATACAGTTAATATTTACTGAATTTGCAAACTAATTTAAATTGACCAGAAGGAGTTTTTTGCTAAAAATCTGATTTCAGCGTCATTTTGGGCCCTCATTTATCGCAATGTAATTCTCATCGAAAAAATACTTTTCCGAATCTTTATTTCAGCAGTATTAACTGATTTAAAGTATAATTAATCCGATTTGAAACAAATATTATTTACTTTAAGTTAAGAATATTGCAGAAATGCATTTTTAATACGGCAGTTGATTTAAGTTACTGAAAGCACGATAACAGATGTTCATCTATATTTTTCTACGGGTTCTTTATATGTAAATAATAATAATTGAAGAATATAACGTGAGAGCCTTTTTATATAATTTTTAAGTGCTCAGTTGTCTTAAAACTTTAGTCGCATATTCTCTGTAATCTAATATTTCATTGAATGTCAGATATTTTGGCTTTAAATTTATTATAATCATCGCTCTAAATTTCTTTTAATATCGTGTATGTGCCACCGTATCTACAAAATTCAGCACGTGTATACACATACAAAAAATTCAATATTCATTTATAAATATTGGTATTTGATGAAGTGTGTCAAACATTTCAATTTTTAATATAAATATAGTTTTTACTTAACAATAATAATCATCTAAATGTGTGAAATTAATACAGAATTTTTAAAGATGTATAACTTGATAATTTTTTCTAATTTTAAAAATATAAAGACAAAAATTTATTACTCATCATTTTTTTCTTAAAACAATATTGTCCTTAATATATCTTTTTTTAAAAATAAAGACAACAGTTTTTCTAATTAAATAATATCTTAGTTTTATTCTATATTTTATTTTATGATTCAGAAGAGATTTTCGGTAAATGATGCTTTTGTTTTATAAGAAAAAAATATGATGATATAAATTCTCCAAAGAGTCCTGCTATATAACTAATATAATTTAATATCTCGAAATTTTATAAAATTAAGTGGCGGTAACAGATTTAAAACAAATATTTTTAACATGATTTTTTAAAATGTAATGTCTAAAGTAATTTCATCCATTTGTAAATAAGTCCTGAAAGTTTCACTCAAATCTGACAATTACCTGATTTTTACAAGAACTTCCAAACGAATGTGTTTTTTACCGGAAAAAAAGAAAACGCTAAAATTCCTAGTACTATTTTGCCACACCCTCTGACACAAGAAAAATAAATTTTTTAACTAAACGTGCTACAAAGGATAAAAAAAAAATCATTTAAATAATCAAAAAGTACTTAGGTCTTGACTTTTAATAATAACAAACATTTTAACAATAAAACTTTGTTTTTATCAAGTTTCGAGCATTTCTTCATCATGGTATTCTCATTTTTCAGCGAATTAATGGAAGTAAAATGTTAAATAGAACCTTCGTGAACTGTCATACTTTTTGCGTCTGAACTTTCTAAAGCATGCCAGATAGGATGGTGGTTTATTCATACAAGGTCAACTCAGATTTGAACACTGCCAGAAGGCATATATAATCTTCATTAAATTTTTTCGAGTGTACAAGCCGGTAGACGTAATACACATTAAAATTTAAAATAAACGAGGTGTCTACTCAAATGCTAAAAATAGCGTCTGAAGTAATACGAATTTCGGATTAAAGATAAAATCGATTAATTCTTCAGGAATTACTAACTGTATATTGTGGGCGTCTTATATTGGTGAGGACTTTTATACTGGGGTATATCATAGATGCCATCAAATACACTTATTTCTTCTCATTAATTTTTGGTTGGCATTACTTTCCTCTTACATCCTTGTGCAAATTAATTGAAACAACCGCTTTAATTTCCTTTCTTTGACCATACGGAGACAGGCTGTATCGATTTCTGTTTTTCCTCAGAATAGGTCATTTACGGGGGTGGAGCAGTAATATGTATCTATTTTCGGGGTCTATGATAAAATTTGTTTGGCCTTGAAAAATATTGCGTCATCCATGATTGTATCAGATTTTCATCACGCCCAGACACTATTGTCTCGACTGTCGATTAGTTGTCCTACGGCCATTGTCGTTACTCCAAGGAAGCGTACGAAAATTGTAATGCTGCACGAACATCACTGGCAAGCTTTACCAGTGAGCAAATCAAAGTACTACAGACTGGCACGGAAAATCTCCTGATTTAAATCCAATCGAGAATCTGTGTTCAATCTTCAAGGAACGACTTTGTGGAATGCACATACGAAGTACTAACATGTGCACTGGGTCATGTTTCATTGGAAAATACGAAAAAAAGTAAATAACAACGGAATTATTCGTTTTGTTTCAATTAATTTGAACAGGTGTGTATTTATATCAAAAGGATCATTACGTTCTTGGACTTTTAAGAAAATAACCTAAACAATAAAAAAAGGAACAAAAAATAAAAAACAGCTTCCGTTGATACTTCGCCTATCATGGAAACATGTAACTAAATGACTCAATTTCAATTTCGCTTCCAGATTAGTTTCCTTGTTGTCTGTGAAGACTTCGAACATGCGTGATGCTAGCTGAAATTCTTTGTCTCTGATCATTGTTGCAAATTTAACACTCGAAAAATGCAAAATAAGCCAGTGTGTTGCGATAATGCCAACAAAAAAAAGATGAAGATAGCAAGAAATACTAATAGAGGTTCTTAAAAAAATTACCTTCACTTACGCACAAATATATTTGGGAAAGGACTGAAACGATTTCTTTCCGCCAGCTATGGGTCAAATAGTGTGATTATTATCTAGACATATCATTGTTATTCTCAAAAAAGTGTTACTATTTTGGCTTTATATAAGCCATAAAGGGTCGATAAATTGTAAAAAAGCCAATCGACCATCTTAGAAAATTGGAAAAGACATGTCTACTCCTGCTAGATATGTCGCCCGATTAAGATGTACGAGATAGATATAGACTGAGATAAAAATATAGGAACATTAAATATATATATATATATATATATATATATATATATATATATATATATATATATGTCGTAATCACGATCCAGTTCAAATTTTTAGGTCTCATAAATTGATCGTGATTACGATTCCAATGTAATAAAAAGTATAACCATGGAATATTAGTGTTTGATCTTTTTATATTATAATCTTACTCTATCCTGGACATTGGATTCTACCTGGATCCTATCCTCTTGTGAATTTATATATATATATATATATATATATATATATATATATATATATATATTAATATTATCTCTCTCTCTCTCTCTCTCTCTCTCTCTCTCTCTGTATATATATATATATATAAGTCAAACGTCATCGTGGCCGAAGGCCTGAGCTTCCTGGACTTGTTCAGATTGTTGATCACGCTAGATAACACGCTTTCTCCTAGAAACTGTCTGCTCAGCATAGTTGCAGTATAAACCACAGGTGGGCTCTCTGAGGGTTGAGCAAGCACAAATGTGCCTGGGCGAGAGTCTGTAATAGAGATTGGCTAGTTGCCCTAGTGGACGGGTATACTCGAATGTGAGTGGCCAGCTATTATATATATCTATCAGCGTTAAAATGGTTATTTTGAAATTAACACTCGATGAGATCGCCAGGTCGAAACCGTGGTCGCGTATTTTAATTGACCTCCTGGTTTTTAAACTTAAAAGCTCTAAATGTTATTTTCATTTTTACTTATTTTTTCTCACGTGTATTGATCACTTTTTAATACTACTGTTCCCTGCTCTGATTCAACTCTGACCATTAACCCTTTTATATATATATATATATATATATATATATGTGAACATTGAAGTCAACACTCAGGCGACAGGCTGTTTGATGCTGGACGCAATTGTCAGGCCCTCAATTGCGTCCTGCATCAAACAGCCTCTCGCCTCTGAGTGATGTATGTATGTATGTATATAAATAAAAAGAAAGAACAGCAAGATATATAATCCGGTGTTCTTATTGATATTTTTATTTTTACAAAACAGTGCTCAATGTAAATTTACAGAGCATTAATATTATAAATTAATTGATTTAAAATATGGTTTTTTTCGCTACACAGTTCTAACCATGTTTCAAAAATGGAAGCTAGAAGCCACGAATTTAATTTTGTGATTAAATTAAAGACATTAGTTCCATTTCATCCTAATGACTGGGAGTTTCACTCCTTAACTGATCCTCAGATCATTTAAAGATAGGGTGGGGAATGTGATTTCTAGTCACCGTACGGGGTGGAATTCAGTACCCACCTGTTTCTCCACGACTCTCATATATATATATATATATATATATATATATATCGAGAGAGAGTGAGAGTCGTGGAGAAACAGAATTCAGTACCCACCTGTTTCTCCACGACTCTCACATATATATATATATATCGAGAGAGAGAGTGAGAGTCGTGAAGAAACAGGTGGGTACTGAATTCCACCCCGTACGGTGACTAGAAATCACATTCCCCACCCTATCTTTAAATGATCTGAGGATCAGTTAAGGAGTGAAACTCCCAGTCATTCTTCAGTGTTGTTTTCTTTGTCTACAATGTCTATATTTACAGACATTCAGTCCCCGAAATTGTGCAGTTTTCTCCCCGGCTCCGTTGAGAGTAAAAAGACTATAAAAAAAGAGATGACATCTTACTCCACATAAATTAAGGATTTTGCAAGTATAGAGAAGTACTAAGCATTCTGTTTGTACTAACCGAACTCCTTGCCTTAGACATGAATTCCAATGGTGACCCCAACCGTGGAATTAGCCCGAGAAATTCAAAGGCCAGATACTATGTCACACGCCTACGCTTCTCCACAAATACCCATATAGTTATCGGAGGAGGAAACTTACACCCATACTCATACATACACTTACACAACGACTCGTACTGTAGACATACATAGAGTTTCTCACACACCTTTGGGAAAGCAGAAGCAATCACATGTAAATATATATATATATATATATATATATATATATATATATATATATTATGTGTGTGTGTGTGTGTGTGTGTGTGTGTGTGAATGATTGTATTTTTTCACTTATTTCTAAATTCCTATTAACCTTCTCATTTCCAGGATGCACAGATACCGACACATGCCAGACTGTGTTTCCGTGAGGAACTTTTATTCAGTCTGACATCCGATAAACTAGTTGCGCAACCATCATTTTTTTTCTGTCTCGATCGGACACCATATTTTCTTTTTGTTTCTCTCTGTCCTCTTCCTTTTCCCCCAGTAATGATATGACTCTTTTTCTTTTCCATCTTTCTCCTCCTCCCTTGCTTTCTCTTCTCATTACTATTATTATTATCCTTTTTATTTTCTTCTTCTTCTTCTTCTTCTTCTTCTAATACTACTACTACTACTACTTTATTACTTCTACTTCACGTCTTTAGTAACATAATGTCTACCGTTGCAGATCAAGTGAGAGAGAGTCTCTCCAATAGGCTTGCACTCTTTTGGAGAGTAGAATTAAAGGGAGATAACTAATACTGAGGTATCCGAATGTGAATCTAAAACAGTCTACCTCGGTGGATGAAATAAAGGGTCCAATTCGAAATTCCAACCACCCGAAGAAGACCGGAGCGTACAACGGCCGAAACGTCGTGAATATGGCAACAAAGATGAGGATAACAGTCTGAACACTGTAAATAGTGTAAATAAATACACCTTAATGTCGTTAACGTAACAGTGCTCTTTTAAAATGGCCTTTAAAAAGGTTAAGACGCCGATCTTTGGAAGATGATAGACATTATTCAGAGTTTCATGATAAATTCGATCAAATGCCGGAATATTAATACATAAAAGCATGTAAAGACCTGGGTTTAAAAGGTTTAAAAATTCGTTTTATATCGGACTTTATGTGTCGTCGTGGACTTTATCCCGTATCCGAGAAGGAGAAATCGGCAAGACATTCCAGTCGAATTCGTTACATTCAATTTCGCGTAAATATCTCTTCCTCCCCATCTATAGGTTAAATAGTAGGGCAGACTAGGCTCTCTATCCTTGAGGTGGCATCCAGTAACGAAGACTGAATTCAAAACCAGTTGGGCAACCACTAAGTAATTTAAATTAAGTGGATTTTTTCAATGAGCCCACGTCGCTACCGAAGGTGACACATGGTCTATGTTTAAAGTGGGTTTAAAAGAACGGCAATAATGTTGAAAATTTGCTCAACCCCCCTCCTCAGCACTTCCCCATTTGTGGACGGCCCAGGCGTCGAGTAATGACCCCAGCCCCTCCCGAAGGAGATGTACTGTCTGGGGTGGGGGGATGCCTCCAGAGGTTTGAGCATTTTGTTTAGCAGTATGTTTTTTTTTTTTTAAATCAGTAATGTCTGTTGCGTTTGCGTAGGCTCCGTGTAACAGAAGATACACCACTAAGCAACTTAAAGCTGAAAAAAGCTATGCAAAACTATTGGGCCAATGAAAGTCATGATAATATGCAAATGTGGGATGATGACTCAACGACAGATAGTCAGACAGGTCGGAATTTCCAGAAACAGTGTTCAAACTATTCAAAAGACAATTAAACAAAACATAGGCTCCAAATTAAAATACACAACTAACGTAATTTGATTGTTTCAAAAATCACATGGCATGTCGTCGACTACGTCCGCGCGTCCGACATTAATTTGACCTGATTTTTCTCCTCATTTTATATCAAAAACAATTTCGCGTAGGCTCGCTACTTTCTTTTCTTCTTCTCGGCTTGCCGGCTAATTTCTGTGAAGGCAAGGTTTTCATTGGTTTAAAATAATTTTACATAGGCCTGTGAATTACTTTCTTCTTCCTCAATCCTCTGAATTTGGAGTGAGTGGGTGAAGGGAGTTATTATTTCACACTCACTACACATTTACGAAGCCAATCACGAAGACTGAATTCAAAACCAGTTGGGCATAGGCCTAGCAACATCATCACGTGAAAAAATACTTGTAACAATGAATAACATGTTGAGAACTGGTTTCACACTCCTTAGACGGATTCAACTGTTACAATAATTTTGTAACGGATGCATTGGCTGTGTTTAAATAAATTGTTCGAAATCTGACTCAGTATCTTGTATAAGCAACATCCGATTAGAAATATTTAAATTTTAAGTGGTTACTTTAAAGGAAAATTAGTCACTGTCACGTTTGTTCCTTTCTTCCACACCAAACAGTAACGAGGAAAAAAGTCGAAAAATATACGACCAGTCCTCATTTAACGACTTCTCAGACTTACGACCATGTATAATATCTTGTAGAATAAAAAAAAAAATTTAAATTTTAACTGGTCAAGTATTGTAGGCTGTACGGAAACTTTAATCACGATTCTTTTCTCTTAATTCAAAATAAAAACAAGAGAAAAAGTATAATGCGAACGAAGTCGTCGTTGTTGGCGGCGGCTTTATCTCGTAGCCAAGAATTTAATTTCTTCTTTGCTGACCACTTTCTTTATGTTGATTGTGTTGATGACTATATTCACTGGCTATGTGCATGTTTAGGACTAGAATCTTTCCAGTTTTACCAAAACCTGCTCTCGTCATCCATTCCTTATCGTCATTTGGCTTTGTAAGATTTGGTTGATGGTGAATGAAAATCAGAGTAGAAGAAAGTGCCGATGGTGTGAATTTGTTTAAGGTGAACCTCAACTTGCCAAGAAGTGACCCATACACTTGCATTTGATGACCTTCCTCTGCAGCACGTATGGAAGGAGACGTGCAGAGTTCAATTATGAAACTGCAACGGACTTCCGGATGACTCTGTTATAAATTCGAGTGGCGACTTCTGGAGCATGTCCGTCATGCATGGCCCTCTTCATTCGCTTGTTCCATCGTTGGAGTTTTTGTAGTTGGTCGAGCAAATGTGCCTGAGCAGGTGTCCGCAACGGAGATTAGCTAGCCACCCTTTTATCGAATACGATATATATATATATATATATATATATATATATATATATATATATATATATATATATACACCCACACGAATATACACACTTACACACATCATACTCACTCACCCTAATGAGCCAAATGATAACACCCACCCACAGCAATACACACGCTTACACATATCATAGTCACTCACTCCCTAAGAACCAAATAACACACACACAAACAGTTAACAGAGACACATCCCCTCTCCAGGACCAATAAAACTGTCAAACTGACCAAAGGAATTCAGAGAAGCATAGATCCATCCAGCTCTTATCTCAAATAACAACTTAAAAGAGACTGTTTGACCAACACAAGGAATGTTAAAAGATTAATGTTAAAAAGATAAAAAAATAAAAAAACAAAAAAAACAAAGGAAAACTACGGACAAAAGTTCATTTTCTCCATCAAGACATTCATTTCTCTAGTTCACTGCTGCCAGCAAGCAGAAATATTTCTTCTCCTGATGATGGCCATTTTGGCCGAAACTAGTCGTGGAATCTAAATGAAATAATAATAAAAAAAAACGAAAGTATATTAATCTACAACCCAGTGTGTCTAAATATTTTAATTTTTAAATTTTTTTATTGTTCAATATATATATATATATATATATATATATATATATATATATATATATATATATATATATATACATCTTACAATGAATCATTCATACAAAAAGTAGTTTAGTAAAGTTAATGGCATAAAATGTCGAAGTCCTTCGCTAACAAAATTTTAAAAGATGCATTAACCACAAATCACTCGATGAATATTACGATCCTTGTTTTTTAAAAATTATAAGCTGTATAAAACAAAATAATTTCCATGCCTGAAGATCACTTAATGTACAGTTGAAAGTACTTGCGTATTTAAGAAAGACCTTATACAGCTTACAATTTTAAAAAAATGGGATCATAATATTCAATGAGTGATTTGTAGGTTAATGCACATTTAAAATTTATTTAGCGATTGAACTCGCTACTTAGTCGTAATTAATCTAAGGGGAGAAGCTTGTTAACCATTACACCAAGTCGAAATGCCCAAATGGTTCTCTAAGTGGAGCTTAGATGCGTCACAAGGCCGAAATTGTGGAGCACCCAGTGAGGATCGAACTCACTACTCTGTCGTAATTGATCTCGCGAGACAAGCTTGTTAACCATTACACTACGTGAAAGTGCCCCGAGAGAATTATGAAGTAAGATGACAGAGATGCCTAAGCTGTGGATCCTACTTAAAAAGAATGGCTACTCTTTTTGAAGGACGATATCAGAATCAGACTTGAAAAAAAAAAGAAAAGAAAAGAAAAAGAAAAAGAGAAAGACAAAAAAAGAAAAGAAAAAGAAAAAGACAAAAAAGGAAAAGGAGAAAAAAAAAAAAGAGGAGAAGAAGAAGACAAAAAAGAAAAAAAAACACACAGGATTGTTCAAACTATGACTCTTCAAAGTCCGGTGATCGCACAATCTATAAAATGGACTTTGCGGTCGAAGCATTTGTTTGAGACGTGTTTAATGCTTGTTGTTGCCATTATGCGTCCCTCAAATTCCGGTGAGGCGGCTTCCGGTTTCGTGACTTCCGGTGGTTTGATTTCCGGCAGGATTGCACCAATGGCGGCCTTCAAATGAAGTTGAGTGTTGCTTCCGGTTCGAGTGGAATCCATGGAAAGTATTGTTAAGAAGCAGAAACATTACGAAAAGGATGCACAAGCCGAAAATGGTCAAGAGTTGTTCTCTTGCGTCGTGAATGGCAACTGCCAGAGTTCAATCCTTTGTCAAGATAGAGGCGCCTAAGTATATTTCCAACAGAAAGAAAGGTAAGTCAATAAAAGTGTGTCATCCAGTGCGAAATCGCCCCGAAATTTTAAGACTTTTCAACCGCCTCTTAATTGATAGATTTTATAAATATTTACGGAGTTTATCTTTGCCTGGTTCAGGGCCACACACGTGGAGGCGCAGATTTGAAATTCGGTGTCATTTCTTTTATATGCCGTTTCCCTTGAGGACTTGGGTGACCATAGCTCTCCACAATTTCCAGTCATTTACATTATTCGGACTATTGTCCTCATCTTTGTCACCATATTTATTACAACGTTTCGACCGTTGTACGCTCCGGCCTTCTTCAGGTGGTTGGAATGTCGAACTGAACCCTTTATTTCGCTCATTGGGGTAGACTGTTCTAGTTCCACGTGCCATGTTTTTAATGGATGTCAGTTATCAGTTATCTCCTGTTAATTTCCCTCTGAAAGTTCTCCAATGCCTTAACCGGGTATTGAACTCACACTCTTTGGGTCCTGTCACTGGCCATATGGCACAGTGGATAAAGGCGTTAGATCCAGTGACAGGACCCAAAGAGTGTGAGTTCAAGTCCTGGTTAAGAAGAGAAGGACTTGGAGAGGGGAATTAACTCTCCTGGAGGTTAGCATCAGCCGTACCGATGCAGGTTTAAAAAAAAGCTTCTTAAAGAGAGAACAAATTCGTTTGGAGACGTAAAAATTAACAAACTATTTCTTTTCTTAGCTACTTTGTATGAATGAATGGCAGAAATGTGAAAGTGGAATATTATAGTCTGAAAAATTACCAAAAGTTGCAAAAATTGGAAGTTGAGGAGAACCATGAACCTCAGTGTGAAAGGACTTGACACATAAAGGAATAACCTATCTGATAAATTTAAGCCAATTGATGGCAGAACAAGAAACAGAACGACAACCAGGGGTTGTAAAGTGTAGAAATATTGCTGAGAGCAACATAATACAAGAAGCTGTGGAGCGCTATGATCAATCACATCCTCAAAAAAAAGTCTAGATAAAGAGAGGTAACAGTTGCTTCGAGTGACCTATGGAATTATCATACAGCTAAATAATTCTGTTTTATAATTTTTTCTTTCAGCTAACTGTATTATTTTAACATCTATATAAATAAAGCGCAGTGAACGTGTGTCCGTCCGTCGTTTTTCGAATCATAAACAACCTGAACAGGTAGTAATTACTGTGGTAATATGCGATTAAAGATTAAATAAATAACTCATTGAAAGTTAAATTTAAATATTGAACAGTGTAAAAAATTAAAAAAAAAACAATTCTTTATTTAAGATTTAACTTTAATTTCGCTTTTCATAGCAATTGCAATTGATACTGTCTAATTAAATCCTAACTAAAATTTAAGCGGGGTACGGTACGTTGCTCATATGTTTTTCTTTTTCTAGCACGCGTACTGTGACGTATTCGAAATATTACATAGTTCGGGTTCTCTAATATCCTTTAAGTGTGACTTTATGCGAATCGATCATAAAGACTAGTGATTTTAGAAGAAAATCAAAATTCTGCACAAAATAAATGTAAACAAATTACGTAGATCGGTTGCGTATACGAAGAAAGATTATGCCGAATTAAGGTGTCAAATGAAGATAAAATAATTTTATTATTTCTAAATTCTTATAGCATTTACGTACATAAGACGCTGAAGTTAAAAGGCCGAAGTCCCAAAAGTTCTCTGCAGCAGGTAGCCTAATATCTTCCGGAAGAGCGACTTCTAGTCTAGTTTAGAATATTTTCAAATGTCCAATAATAATAATAACGAAATTCATTCTGTATCTGGCATGGCTCTTGTGGTTTCTGATCTTAATTGATTGGAAATGTTAACATGTTTTGCGAACTGAATTGAGCTACAGTAATTATTCAGTACTACAGATTTGCTTGTTAGTGACTTGATAATCAGCTAGGTGTGTCCTATCAGAGCTAACGTACCCTATCAGAGCTAACGTACCCTATCAGAGCTAACGTACTATGCATGTCCTTTCATGGCGGGAGTAGTGAAGGTACATCATGGCCGAGTGTCGAGCGATTATTTTTTTTTTCAGTTTGGAGACTAAGGCAGTCAAGGTAACTTGGGATATGCATCTAGCTATTGGTTGAACACCTTCAGTCGGAGACCGTCTGAAGAGACGGGGTTATCCGACCTTTAAATATTTCTAACAGCGCCCCAACCGCTAGCATTTTTGTTCCGATGCCTGGTATAACCATATCAGTTAATATCATGGCTGTATTCGGCGTCATATATTTGTACCCCAGCGTCATATCACTGGCGCTCTACTCCCTCTTTCAATAATAATAATAATAATGATAATAATAAGACAACTAGAACAAAATGTACTTTTTTTATTGACATGGCAGTCCCTGCAGATTGGAATGTATCTTTGAAGATCTTCAAAAAAACTACCAAAATATAAGCATCTTAAAGTGGAAATCTCAAAAATGTGGCACATGAGAACATCAATGATTCCAGTTGTAGTTGGAGCCCTCGGTTTGATTGGAAAAATGTCCGATAGACTCATTGAAATGATTCCTGGAAGCCCAAGCCTTAAAGAAATACAAAAAATTGTCTTCACAAGTACAAATGACACCTCAACAAGGGCTTTATCAATGGGAAAATGTGTATAATCTGAGATTAAAAAACTGTTCAGTAACACTGTCATGATGTCATTTCTGACCTAAGATCTAATTGAAACCAGAAAGTATACAACAGAAATCAAAGGAAATAATAATAATAATAATAATAATAATAATAATAATAAACCAGTAATTTTCTTTGTTCTCAGTTGTAGTTTTATTTCTTGAATTGATCGGAAAAGTTTCCGATAAACTCAGTGAAACAATTTATGGAAACCCATGACTTACCGAAATACAAAATTTAAACTCACAAGGTCACATATTACGAAGGGCTTTATCTATCTAAAATGCTCAGTGGAAAACGTCATGAAGCCATTTCTGACCTTAAGTTTCTGGTTGGGATCAGAAAAGAGTATACAACAGAAATCAATGGAAATAATAATAATAATAATAATAATAATAATCGTGATCAAAGAGAAAAACAGAATGTGCTTTCTTTCTGATATGGCAGTCCCTGCAGATTGTAATGTATCTTTGAAGACCTTCAAAAAACTATCAAAATACAAGGATCTTGAAATAGAAATCTCAAAAACGTGGCCCATGAGGACATCGATATTTTCAGTTGTAGTTGGTGCCTTCGGATTTTTTGGAAAAGCTCCCGATAGACATATTGAATGGATTCCGTGATAGCCTATACCTTAAAGAAATACAAACAAAATTGTACTTCCAAGTACAGCTCACACATTACGAAGAGATTTATCTGTGTAAAATGTGTGTGATCTTACGTTGTTTTTTGGGTTTTTTTACAAAAATAATGGCCAGTGAAAAATGTTATGAAGCCATTTTTGATCTGAGGTCTTCGAGACTCGGAAAGACATGAGTATACAATAAAAATCCAAGGAAATAATAATAATAATAACTACTTCTAACCTGTGAAAAAAATTCACGATTTTCCTATTTTAAAATTCTGATGAATCTTAATTCTTAAGTTAATGATTGAATAAACTCATGGCGAGTTCTACGACAATAAAATATACGTAGAAATTCCCGGCATTGCATCGTTAAATATTTGAGCTTAACAATTTTAACGAAATATTGCAATAGCTATCATAAAAATGAATAGTTGCCGTTATTTTAAGAAGCCAGAAGGAATAAATAAAAAGATTTGGAACTGGCACTTTTTTTCCATTTCACTAAAGGAGACATTAAACACTTTTATCTTCCCTTTTTTTTTTTCACTGAAACCAAGTAGCGTCTTTGATGTCTTTTGTTTTCTTACACGGAATAGACCATTATTTATAAGGTATTACCAGGAGACGTTTAACACTACTATCTTTTTTTCCTTTTTCTTTCTTTCTTTCTTTCTTTCTTTCTTTCTGTTATGGTCCAGTTCCTTGTACCACGGTGATAGTCCAAGGTAGAACCAATAAAGAAGAACGCGAACACAGATATGGAATAACACAGATATATTACAAACAGGAATATATACAGAGAAGTAGAAAGTGTTAGTATGAACAATCAGGTTTAGTAGAGAGAACAATGTAGTCTCGACCAGTATCACTATTCCAATGTCTTGCAGTTATTGTCTGAACGCGACTCTGTTTCGGACTGCCTCTGACTCGACTGACTGACTCGCTCGCTCTGACTGACTGACGAACTTCTGACGGCCCTCACTCCAGACTTCAGACTGAACAGTATTTAGTCACCCCCCCACCACGAGGGCATCATGTGGCACAAGGCCGGTTCAACGTGGGATCTCCGAGTCCGTGGGCTCAGTCAAAAATATGCCCTTTGAACCCGTATAAACGTGTCCAGAGTCGGCGTAACCTCGTTCGAGTTCCTCCCCGCCCGAAGGCAGAGAGTTCAAGCGATCAGCCGGTCAGTCGGTCAGCCAGTCGCCCGACTTCGGACTGAACTCTCTGCTTCCTCTTGAGGCGCAGTATTTATTACGTATGGAATAGTCCATTATGTTATTATGGGTAAGGCCCCATAACACTTTCTTTCTTTGACTGAAACCAAGTGACATCTCTGATAAGTATTTTATCTTTCCACGCGTTCAAAACGGAATAGACCATTATTTATGGGGTATTGGTAGAGACATTACACACTGTCTTTCTTTTTTTTTTCATTGAAACCAAGTAGCGTCACTGATAATTCTTTTTTTTGTTTTTTCCACGCGATCAAAACAGAATAGCCCATTATTTATAGAACGTAACGCTCGTGCAGACTAATGAATGGAGGGACAAACACAATTATATAATAATAATAATAATAATAATAATAATAATAATAATAATAATCACCCAATCCCGGCCATAAATCAGATCCCGTCATCACAAACAAAAAGGCGAAAAATGCGAGGGAAGGAACATCTCTGTTTTAGAAAACTACAATGAGAAAAATGAAAATGGAAAAGTTCTGAAAAATGTCTGGATGTGGAAGAAGAGAAGGAATAGTAAAAAATGGAAGTTCTACTCATCATTATTAGCGCACTTGAAACAGCTCAAAACGTCCTATAAATTAGAGGAACCTGAATATACGTGAAAGAATCGACAACATCCTGGCGATAGCGAAAATAACGAAAGAAAAACTGATAAGATATTCTCTTGAAATTCATCAGATGCAACTGACTGGAAAACTCCAAGAACACTGAGTGTTGGAGAATTGAGAAGATTTCACGTAATTCCTGCAGAATTCGTTAGTTATGAATGGAGAGCAAACCGTGTGTGTTAAATAGTGAATTGAGAAACGGTAGAACAGAAAACATGAAGACGAAACGAAACGAAATAAAAAGAAAAAAAGAAGCCTGTATTTACACGCCTGAAATGGCATTTGCAAAACCGGCACAACTCCGAAGAAAACAAATTATTCAAGTTGCACGTAACTCTGTACAAGATAACAGTAACAGGCTGGGTAGGGATGACTAAAGAAAGCAACAAGTGAAAGAAATAACAAAAAAAGAAAGTACTAAAATCAATACAGACTACGATAGAGTTTGGGTGGATAGGGATTGCCCTGAGGGTCAAATTAAACTCTTTTACATTGAACCGAGCCCCGATAGGGTCAAGGGCTGCTACATTAGTCTCATCTTAAATGCCCGCCGCTACTAAACTTTGAATTTCATGTGTTGCGACACATTTGGTTGATTTCTGAAATAGGTTACACTAATATAGATTACTAATGTGCTGTGTTCGTTTATAGCTTCCTATCCTTTGTAACTCTTTGATTTTTCTCCTGCCCTTTCTTCAGCTATCAGCTGGTCAAAAAGGTAGTCTGCTGCATTCACCTGTCCATTTTACCATCGATTTGTCCTGTGAGTGTCAAATTCTTCAAGCCTCTTTTCCTCATTTACCGTAATTCCCCATGTATAATACGCCTTCATCCATAATACGGACCTCTAAAATTGTGCTGAAAGTGTGGGAAAATGCTTCTACTCACGTATAATATGCACCCCTTGTTTGATAATCAAACCCTATAAATTGTTTATCTCCAATTTTATTACGGCCAGCGTTTCCTACTCTACTTAAAAATGGTTTTAAACATGGAATAATATTATTCTAATTTAGTTTTAAGATAATTCTTATTTTATTTTACATTTGTAAGTATTGTTACGTACATATGATTGTATTTGACATTCTTATGGGGTCGCAATGGCCGAATGTTAGTGTCAATTTTTTAAAGATAGTTTTGTAGCCGTGCATAATACGCACCCCTAATTTTACTTATTATTTTCTACAAAAAATGCGTATTATACATGCGGAATTACAGTTCCTATTAATAAGCAATTAATAGGAGTTTATAGCTATATACACTTATAAACATATTCTGGTATATTCATAAAATCAGATTTTTTGTAATTGTGCAGAATACGTACCCCTATTTTTGCTTCTTTTCTTTTTTTTAAAAAAATGCGTATTATACATGGGGAATTACGGTATGTGTTCAAGACAGTTTAACTGTTTGATTCTGATATAATTGTGCTTTTTTCTGTTTTCCTTAAGGTTTCTACGTTTCTCATGTGCTCCGTCCGTAGTATTCTCAGCATCCTTCTGTAGAACCCTATCTCTGTTACCTCGAGTCTCATCTTCACCCGAGAGGAAATGTTTCAGTATCTCCTGCTACATGGGAGTAATGGGATTACGTGACAGTTCATCACTGTTTTCTTTGTTCCTTACGAAAATTTCCTGTTTTTTTCTTAGAATGAATCAAAATTCATTATTGGCGTTCTTTGAAATGAATTTACAGTTCGTTACATGTAGTACTCGAATTGGCAAACCTGGGTGTACTTCATTGGAATTGAGGCACTGTGCATGTCCTTTCATGGACGACAGTAGTGGAGATATATCATCAGTAGCAAAATAAGCAACTAGTTTAGCCACTAATTTATCTATCTCACGTTTTCTCTCACCCTTAGTCTTTTAATTTTCCACTAATTTTCTCTCTCTCTCACACACACACATATATACACAAACATTCTCTCTCTCTCTCTGTTATGGCAATTTACCCACGCACGCATGGCCTCTCCCAGCTATAAATAGGAGCAGGTACTGCCTTTTGAAGAGGGAAGTTTTCAGCAGTCAGCTCTGACAGTCGGACTGAACATTCTTGCTGTAACACTCACTTTTGTATATGTTTGTATTA
>CAHIKZ030000254.1:1517500-1595000 GCA_903632075.3 Acanthosepion pharaonis
CTACAGAAGGATGCTGAGGAGATCATGGACTAAGTGTGTGAGCAACAATGAGATCTTAGAGAAGTTTCAAACAAGGAGGAGGGTTATACTAAGCATAAGGAAGAGGCAGCTGAAGTTTCTGGGGCATATAATAAGGAAGGAGGGCGTGGAGAATCTGATACTCACACGTCGAAAGAGAGACAAGGGAAAATAGCGAGACATACCTAGCGGGCTTAAGTAAGTGGATGACAGAACGTGGTCTGGGGGAGGAAGCAGAGGGAAGTAACTTGTTGAGAGCTGCAAGAGATAGAGGGATAGGTGGAGAGCCATGATCGCCTACGTACTGAAAAGACATGGCACATAAAAAGAAAGAAGTTGTGAAAGAAAAGAAACTTATGCAATACAAACATATTAGTCTATTATAAAAGAAATGGAGGTATCTCCAGTTTATTCACAACGGAAAAACAGTCCTTAACCTCGATGAGGGCCTAAATATGACATTGGAAGTGAGTGTATAGCCGGGTCACGAGATTCATATATATATATATATATATATATATATATATATATATATATATATATATATATATATATATATATAATATATTTATTTTACCCATAGGACTGTAGCCACGGCTGTGTCTAGCTGCTTATATATATATATATATATATATATATATATATATATATATATATATATATATATATATATATATATATATATATATATATATATATATATATATATATATATATATATATATATATATATATATATACAGCTTGGGGATACAGCCGTGGCTACAGTCCTATGGGTAAAGGAAACTCAGATGAGCATATGTGATCAAGCAGCGCGAGTCTATCGAGTCTAATCTGTTACGTTTTCGTTACCGAGGTCCGTTGGTACAATTAGTACGACGCTTGTATCATACCGTAACGGCCCGGGTTTCAATTCTCGGTAGTGGCATGCGCACTGCTGATGAGTCCCAAATATAGGACGAAACGGCCGTCCAGTGCTTTCTGCATTCTGTTGAGGTTTCTATCAGACTCGATGAATTAATTAAATTTATCAAATACTCCGACTAATTACTATTTGTGTTTATCATCGCTTGAACCGGCTTCTAATGCTACAGTAGGTAGCGGCTTGGTGAGAGTAGTCGTGGCTCCAGGGGGCACAGTCCTATGGTTACAGAGAATCTCAGTCGAGTTCCGCCACGGAATATGTGAGCGAGCGGCGCTTTGTTGAGTCTGATTTGGAATCTCTTCGAGGCCCGTTGGAACAGTTGGTATGATGTTTGCTTGACAACCTAACTGTCAGGGTTTCAATTCTCGGTAGTGGATGCGCACTGCTGATGAGTCCCAAATATAGGACGAAACGGCCGTCCAGTGCTTTCTGTATACTGTTAATGTTTCTTCTAGACTCGATGAATTGCTTAATTATGATTATCTCAAATCCTCCTAGTAATTTCTACCGCTTCTATATATTGTTCGATTATAGTGGTGAATGCTTGTGCAAAACCGGCCACACTGCAATCTGCGGAGTTAACCTTCAAGATAGGACATCTAACGTAGACCTGTTTAACAGGTATAATATTGGAGTAATCGAGACTTTTCTCATACAGTTACGATAGACTGGTCATCTCTTGAGAATGTCTGATGACCCAAAATGCTAACGGACAGCCAGTTAGATCAGGGCTACAGGAATATAGGACGCCCATGGCTAAGATACAAAGACAAGCTGAAAAGCAACTTGTCAGCTGTCAATATACCACATAACACCCTTGAGCGCTTATCCTTGGAGCGGGTAGAATGGAGACTCAGCATTTTTCAGTCTACTTGTCTGAATCATCTTCTAGAAGCGAGAGTAACAACTAAAGGGTCAGCCAATCTAACAGTGATCTCGTCTCACAATCCTCACACTTGATCCATATGTGGCCTCCTTTGTAAATTACTAGCGGGTCTTAAATGCCACTTAAGATTATCGCACAAAATTTCATAACTGAATCAACTAAGCTGTCTGATCCTCATACGTGGAAACCGATTGGAGAGAGTCCATTATATATATATATATACAGCTGTTCACTCCTATTCGTTTACACAGCTAGCCAATCCCTATTGCAGACGTTCGCTCAGGCACGTTTGTGTTTTACTCAATACAGAGTTCACCTGTGGTTTATACTGCAACTATGCTGAGTAGACATTATTATAGTTTCTGGGAGAGAGCCTATAATCTAGCGTGATCAACAATTTGAACAAGGCCAGCATGCTCAAGCCCTCAGCCACGATGACTTGTGGCTTTCTGCTAGCACAACTACCGACGGCTTACAAGAACTCCGTCTACCCAATTTCACTCACAAGACTTATATTACGACTGATGTTGTGATACCTGGGTTGCCAGTTCGAGTGTCTTAAGTAACTAATTGTGCTTCATTTAAAATTCCAGTATATATATATATATATATATATATATATATATATATATATATATATATATATTATTAATACAAGCAAAAGGCTGTAATTTAGCTGATTGATGTTACCTTCAGCATCCCGTTTCCAGAGTTTCGTATACGGACCGGTCCGTCCACTCGTCAGGGGATATCATCAAATGACTGCTTATACTTCTCAATTTTTTTTAACTCGCACTTATCATTAGTGCAAGTTTTTATTCATAGTGTGTTTGTGATATATATATATATACGGTAAAAAGGTATATATATTTATATACATATATGATCTATATGTTTATATGTGTTTTAGTGGTAGTTTTCAATCTGCTTGTCTGAATCGTCTTCAAGAAGCGACTGCAACATCTAAAAGGACAGCCAATCTAACAGTGATCTCATCACACAATCCTCACTCTTGCTTTATATGCGCCTGACGATTGCGTCTAGCATGAAACAGCCTGTCGCCTCTAAGTGTTGACTTCAATGTTCACTTTTATATTTACACACGTTCTATCTCTGATATTGAGCACATTATCCCATAAATATAGCACACCTTAAGATTATATTTCTCCATATATATATATATATATATATATATATATATATATATATATTGTCTGTATAAGTGCTTTTTTGCCATAGTTACAAAAGGAAATTAAAAGGAATTATTGACTTAATTCGTGGACGTTTATTTGCATATGACTGCATTTGTGTCTTTGTCCGCATCAAGATGTCTTATCAGATTCCTAGGATTATGTTTTAAACGCTTGTTAGTGGAAGTGCATGCTGTATGTAGATGGTCCAGTTGTTTCGTTTACTATTTATTATATACTATATTGTACGTTTAATATTTCGTACGTATTGAAAACAAAGATTAGCCAGAAATATCGTTCTTTTTTTCACATTTTAATGTACCATGAATTAACCTCGTGTGACTGGTATTTCCTATACTGCGTTTGTATGGCTTAACTATGAATGATGATGTTTTCTGACACAGTTTAAATATTAAATATTCACAGATCAATGAGAGAAAGGCTTGTATCATTCAAGTTCTCAAAAATCAAGCTGATAACATTTCATCATCAAAACTGAATTTTCTCCAGTTTAAATAATCTCTATATAACCTACATATCTTCATCTTAAATTCTTATGTCTATAAAAAAAACAAACAAAAACAACAAAAAAATAACGCTATTCAGTAACCCTCTGCCTTGGATGTCTCTTGCGCCTTGTATTGAGAGAACAATAGTGTAAAGAAATCTTGTTCCATTACGATTGCTTTCTTTACTCCCCTCCCTCATTTACGTAAACTTCCCAGGGCACTATAATCTTAACCACTTCTTGTCTAGGTGCAGATATTAGCTATCATCTTCCTTGAGTGATTCTTAGGCCTTGAATTTTTATACTAACATTAGTGTAGTCGTACCGTCAAAAATGGCGGCAATTCTTAGAAAGTTTTGATGGTGAGTTGGAATAGAAACAAAAGAAATCTTGAAACAAGGTATTAAGATTCAGTGAAGCGGAGATAATGAATTCAACACTAGAATAAAGGCATATGAACCGTTTAATTAACCCACTTCCTTTATATTTTAAACGTTCAATGGTATCTGTGATTAATTGATTAATCCTGGTATTATAGAAATCGGTTTTTTTTTGTTTTTTTTTTTTGCTCAATATATATTCATGCTAAAAATTTGATGTTTAATACAACAGTGAAATGGAAATATCTCCCGGAAGAAAGAGCTTAGCAGCAGAACGACAAAGGCGGCTACGACAAAACCTATTTGAAGACTGAATTGAAGCAAGACGATCACTTAATAGATGAAAGTATCTGAGGTCTTCACGTGAAAGGCTTGAACAAATAAGACTGCAATCTAAAAAACGTGGGAGTAAATGAAACTGATTAATTAATCGCTACATTCTGCTCGGTAAGTAATTTGGTCTAAATGCAGATAAATATTTTATTTGTGTAGATTACTAAAATCGACAAATGGAAGTAATCAGTCATAAGTTTACTAACTTATGTTGATTTACCTCCCTTCCCTCTACAGATGGGACAGGAAATATATAAATAAATACACATTGATAATTATTATATGGTTTCATAGTTTGAGCAGATGTTTCTATACGGATTCATATTCATGAAGTAACCCTAAATTGGCATTGCTTGACTTGTATTTTTAAAGTCATTGTCATTAAAGAAATACATGATCTCATTGGTTAAAGCTTTGTAATCAAATATATGAGCCACTATAAGGGGTGCATTGGGTGAACATGAATATAAAAAAAAAAGTTAAAAACCATTTGATATTTAATTGTTAAGGAGTCCACCCCTTTTTTATACAAGTAGACTCGCCCAATGTGTACTTGTACTGCTGCCGGTGAATACCCGGGAGGAGGAAGTGAGAGAGTGAGAGTGTGAGTGTGAGGTAACCGCTTTGTAGGAGTCACAGTTGCGAGCACGTAGACTCAGAAGGAAGTCCTACTTCGATACAGAATTTCCTAGACTGTATATATATTATTATTGCTACTAACCGCATTTCTGGATCTACTAACCGTATTACCAATTGTATTATTACTCAATACATTTATTTGCTATATTTCATTCCTGCGTTTGTCATTCATTTGAGACCGGATTTCATCCCGGAATCCACAATATTAATGATTATTGTTAACAAGTGCACCGTGCCGTCAAAAATGATAGCCATTGTTAGAATGTTTTAAAAGTGCGATGCAATGAAACAAAAGAATTCTTGAAACAAAGTATTAAGATTCAATGAAACATAGACAAAGAACTCACAACTAAAATACAGGTCAATAAACCGTTTATATTTTTAGATGTTCAGTGGTATCTGATTCATCGATTATTCTAGGTATTATATAAATCGTTTTTTGCTCGATATATTTTCATGCTAAAAATTTTGTTTAATCTAACAGTGAAATGAAAATATCTCACGGAAGAAAGAGATTAAGAAAAGAACGACAAAGACGGCGACGACAAAACCTATTTCAAGACCAAGTTAAAGCAAGACGATCACTTAATAGATAACAGTATCTGAGGTCTTCACGTGAAAGGCTTGAACAAATAAGACTGCAATCTAAAAAACGTGGGAGTAAATGAAACTGATTAATTAATCGCTACATTCTGCTCGGTAAGTAATTTGGTCTAAATGCAGATAAATATTTTATTTGTGTAGATTACTAAAATCGACAAATGGAAGTAATCAGTCATAAGTTTACTAACTTATGTTGATTTACCTCCCTTCCCTCTACAGATGGGACAGGAAATATATAAATACCTATTGATAATTATTATATTGTTTGATTTTCTGCTGACATACCTGTAAGAATATAATGCCTACTCACATGCCACCCATGCTACTTTACATGTTTTGTAAGATGTACAATATCCTTTTATTTCACAATCGCTAGATTTTTCTTTTATAGCGCATTTAACAATTATTATCAAATGGTACGACTAAAAACTTCGTTGTTTTTAGTTTGTGTTCAGTCTCGTCATTATTCAATTCACACATACTGACATCCTCCGATGGGCAGGGCTTCTTTTTGAAAAGTAACATTAGCGATGATAATCAATGATATTATCGCGGGTATCGAAGATTTTCGATGTTAATTTACTACTCTAATTGATTTTTATTGGCTTCGTAATTCGGATACTGTGGCATCATTCTAAGAATCTTGTGCAAGATAGGTTTTCCCTAATCTTCTAATCTCAGGATCGAGATCTTAGCTGCATTCACCCTGGCTTAAATGGCTTCTAAACATATATTCTTACAAACCTTATTTCTCGTTCATCTAACATTCAATATTTAATTAAAGTGACATACAAAGCAAAACAAAACAATCACAAAAGACAATAAAGGAATGAAAAAAAGAAAGAGACTTGTTTTAGCGTCCTCTGAAGGAGAGTTTTCACCTGGCTTTTTTTTATGGTTTTCAAATATCATCAAGGAATGGTATGGTCACGGCTGAGTGGTTAGCTCTTTCGCTTTCCGACTATGAGACCCGGGTTTGTTTCTAACCATGATCGGTTTGTTAGGAAGATACCTTCTTGATTTTATCGGTTCGGGGGAGGCGATAAGAGAGTGCTGAACCTTTAGAAAATGCCTGAAAGCCATGCCATGGGTTGACCCAATCATTCGTATCACGGCTATGCGGAACAGTTTGTAAACTGTCTATGGTTGCCCTAGCACGAAGTCACAAGTCATCGTGATTTAGTGTACTGGCGTTGGTCAAATTGTGCTCTCTTCCAAAAATTGTTACTAGGAGGTTTGTTAAGCTTATTTTTTTTTTAAGTGGTCTTCACATTGTACAAGGCCGAACAGCCACTCCAGGTAGAGGATTACAGAGTAAGACGCCCAGATTATGAGGATAGATGGAAGATAACCCTAGAGTTGAACAGGTTAAAATTGTAGTGATCAGGGAAGCATCCTCTTGGGTGTCGGTTCCACAAAGCTGCAATTCTTGGAACTTATATATCACCAATGCAATATGAAGCGAATGAGGGTGGTTTGCTAAAATGGACGCAGCATGGTTGGTCTTAGCCATGAAGGTTAAAACTGATAGAAGTAAAGAACGTGATTCGTCTGAAGACTTTCAATGAAAACAGAGATAGATAAACCAGTGTCTTGTGACATTTCGTCTGCGAGGAAAGTGGTTGCAGGGTGGGAAATAATTAATCACCCATAAGGTGTAGATACGGTATTGGACCGTCAAGACTGGACAGCTCTTGCCTATATACCGGATGTAACAGCAAAATTGTCCATCACACAAAATGTTTAATAACTAAAAAAAAAACAAAAAAAAAACACTAAATTATTAGATTTCCTTTTTTCTAGCTTTTCACATAAGACGGTTAGACAGTTTGGTACAATTTTCGTCAGAGTCACTGCAAAACACTTTCATATATATATATATATATATAAATTGAGTATATTTAGGCAGCAATTTTTCATTGATGCATGTTTCATTAAATAATATAGACAAGTTTTGTTTATTTATTTTAAATAAGTTCCTTTCATATTGTCTGATACGCTTAATAACATTATCATTGTATCTACAATGGATTAAATAATATTTATGTTGGTCACACCACAAACTCACCTTCACGACGCTTGACTCTACATTTGAATGATAACTCAAACATTTTTAGGCATTTAAAACAACATGCCTGGCCGCATACACAATTCAAAAACCTCGTTGAAAATACAGCTATACTTAAACATGAAAGCAATAAACAAAAACTAAAAATTCTTGAAGCTATTTCGTCTGTGAGGAAACAGTTGAAACCTAACCTGAACAAAATAAACTACGAAATCTTCACAAATATTCTTAAATGCCTATAATTGATAACTGAAGCCATTGGTTTATACCAACGGCTTCCCATACTTAATACTTCTCGTGGTCATGTGTGACGTCACAAGCTGCGATGCGATTTTCGCTTCCGCGTCTCGTATACACGATTTTTGTTGTTGCTTTGAAATTTTTCATGCAACAAAAACAGATTATCATTATTGTTTCGTTCGTGTATTTTTGATATATTGAAATGTAATTGTCATCTTTGATAATGGCTTATGTAAGCCGAAAGCTTAGATAGGATTAAAACATGTATCAATATGGTGATTTCCTTTCGTCTTTCAATGATAATGTTATTAAGCTTATCAGACAATACTTAAAATAAATAGACAAAACTTGTCTATATTATTTAATGAAACATACATCAATATATATATATATATATATATATATATATATATATATATATATATATATATATATAAAACTTTATATTAATCCTACCGATCCTTAGCTATGCCATTTTCGTTTCGATATGTCAGCAGTACACCATTTTTGGCCTCATCTGACTCTTGTAAGTGAGAAGAGTCAGGTACTTATTAAAGCGATACATGGAACCTGCCATTTTCCAGCATCTTTGGTGATGGATCGCAAGCATGAGTTCCACTTGAGGTCTGGGTTGTGTTTAAATCCCAAAAGTCGCTCAACGCACTGGGCATCTCTGAGGGGGGGGGGATGTTCATCGTGATCGGTGAAAGGACTGGATTAGCTCGGTAAGGACTAGTGACTAGTTTGGGTTTTCCTCCTCCCACACACCCGGTGTCTTTTCTAGAAATACTTCCATGCTAATTCTTCCGTAGAGCTCTTCGCTATGGTGACTAAACTTTATTTTCATATAAGTACAATACTAGCCTGGCGACGAGTTCTCATCAATTTACAGTTGCTATAAAAGGAAGTACCTATATATATATATATATATATATATATATATATATACTTCTTTTATATATATATATATATATACTCATATATATATATATATATATATATAATGAGTATATATATATAAAGGAAGTACCTATATATATATATAGAGAGAGAGAGAGAGAGGTACTTTTTATATATATATATATATATATATATATATATATATATATATATATATATATATATATATATATATATATATATATATATATATAAGGATATATATATATATATATATATATATATAAAAAATATAAGAATATATATATATATATATATATATATATATATACATGGAGGTAACTTAAAGACAAATAAATTGACACGTTTCGGTCTGAGAATGAACTTCATGTCACGGTTTTATTGATTGAATCAAAAGGTTCAATATTTATTATTTTTATTTATTTTGCACGCATAGGACTGGAATTTACATCTGCTCTTTTTATTCTACTGTCTTTGTGTAACTAAAATAAAATTCGATAGTCTCCTATTTAGAAATAACTAATTTATCACACTTCTTTTCAATAAATTGAATATGGTAAGAGACGCAAAGGTATTGAATTAAAATCAAAATTGGCCAATCATCCATTCTCCAAAACATGAACGATTTAGTTTCTCTGTTCAATAAATCAATCGATAATTTATAGGGTGTTTTTGAGGTTGGCTATTAAGCGTCTATTACGCAAAATATCCCAAGTAAAATCAATGTCCATTGAATGTTATTTTTATTTTTTTATTTGTTGCTCAATGTCGGACTCTTTTAGTTACCCCGCAGTTTTCATTCAGTATAATGCGGAGGTTTCAATATTTTGTAAACAGATGACACAAGGTTACAAGCACCAGGTTTTCCAAAGCGATTACCAGACTGTGTCAGGATCGATGCTGATACATTCCCCTAATCTCGCAAATCCTAATAATCTGTTGGGAAGGGAAAATGTTGTACGAAGGAAAGGCGTTAATATAACAAGAATGAAGACCATTCAATTTAAACAGAAGTATTTTAAAGATTAAAATATGAATTCTTATTACAAATATTATATATTTATATATCTTCAATGAATTCTACATATATACGCACAAACATCCTCCATATATATATATATATATATATATATATATATATATATATATATATATATACGTGTGCGTGTATGTGTGTGTATTAGTAAGCTGTCATAAGTCATCGTGACTGAATATTCACGTGTATTCCATTTCATCTTAAATTTAAAAAATAAGTTACGCCAATATTAGCTTTGTAGATGAAATGGAACTAATGTTTTTAATTTAATTACAAAATTAAATTTGAAGATTTTAGCTTCGATTTTTGAAACATGGTTATTACTGTGTAGCGGAAAAACCATATTTTGAATCAGTTAATTTATAATATATATATTTACATATATAATCGATTTGATTTTTGTATATATTTATTAGATTATTATCTTTTATTCGTTTTCATAAGTTAATGGAATGCTTCACTATTTTAAATGTAGGTTATCAATATTAAAATTTTACCACAGCAATTTTCAATCTTCTTCCTAACGATTGCTACATGCATGAAACTCATAATTTTACCAAAACGGTGTGGAACAAATGTATATTAATTAGTAGTATAAATTTCAGCTCTGTTATGTGACAATCTTGGGCAAATTAATTGAAACAACCGCTTTAGTTTCCTTTCTTTCCCCATACGCTCAGTTTTAGACCCATTGGAATGACAGGGTACAATCGATTTCTTTTGTTCCTCAGATTATGTCATTTGCCGTGATGTGCAGTAATATGAATCTATTTTCGGATTGTATGATGAAATTTGTTTGGCCTTGAAAAATATTGCGTCATCCCTGATAGCATCTGATTTTTATCACGCCCAGACACTATTGTCTCGACTTTCGATTAGTTGTCCTACGGCCATCCGTCTGCGATGGACGTTACTCCATGGAAACGTACGAAAATTGTAACGCTGCACGAAATCACTGCATGAACACAATGCCTCAACAGTGAGCAAATCAAAGTACTATAGTCTGGCCGGAAACTCTCCTGATTTAAGTCCAATCGAAAATCTGTGGTCAATCTGCAAGGAACGACTTCGTGGAGTGGACATACGAAGAACTAAAATGTACAGTGGGTCATATTTCATTGGAAAATACGAAAAAAATAAATAATAACAGAATTATTCCTTTTGTTTCAATTAATTTGCACAAGGGTGTACATTATAGCATTGCTTTGTTACCATCAGCCCACGCTATACGTTGTTTTATATTTATTTATATTCATATAGATTAGATACATAGTCATATAAATATATATATATAGATAAATAAATAAATATTATAAGGAATAGTAAATGAGTTGAAATTCAAATGATATGTTTATCACAGAAATATAAAAGACAATTTGGAAAAGCTCTATTTTGACGTTTCGACGATGAACCGACATCAACAGCAAAAATTTCAACAAAATCTACATTAACAAGAGAAAACATGATTTGCGTTAAGAGTGTGAACGCTTTTTTCTTTTCATTCAAACCTATACTGATAGAGAACTGATTTAAACTAATTTAAATTTTAATTTATTTTTAATTCATTTAGATATTCATTTATTTTAAAGTTTACGAACTCTCCATTGTTTATATATATATATATATATATATATATATATATATATATATATATATGTGTGTGTGTGTGTGTAGATTTATGGTGTGCTATATTTATGGGATAAAGTGCTCAATATCAGACTTAGAGCGTATGTAATTGATCCGAGGAGCTGCATTCGCTGGTTCCCAGACTTCATGAATTCAAGCGCCCTCCGAGGCTGGCATCACGCTCTCACCCTTTCACTGTAGAAACTATTAAATGTAGCCGTCTCTTCTACTCCAATAGCTTCATATCTCATACCTCTCGCCTGTGTAACTCCCTTCCCTATTCCAGTTTCCCTGAGAGCTATAATCTCCAACTATTCAAATGTAATGTCAATCGACATCTCCAGTTGTCTTGATCTATCCACTATTCTTCTCCTCATCCTTTCCTCTATCACTTCTATCGGATCTTGCTCCAAATCTTCTGTAACCCCTTTCGTCCTAGTGGCTTCCTGACTTGCTTGGGATGAAACGCTTAAAAAAAATAAAAGTATAAATATAAAAGTGAACATTGAAATCAACACTCAGAGACGGCAGGCTGTTTCATGCTAGACGCAATTGTCAGGCCCTCTGACGATTGCGTCTTGCATGAAACAGCCTGCCGTTTCTGATTTTGAATTCAATGTTCACTCTTTATATATATATATATATATATATATATATATATGATATTTGATAATTAGTTAGGATAATTCTACCCGTTTTCTTTTTCTTTCCCTTTTTTTTTGTTTTCTTTTCTTTTTTTTTTTTTTTTTTTTTCTATGTTCGTTTGTGAACATATGCACTCTCTTTTACTTGTCACATCCGGTGAAAGGAGGTCAACTCATCGGCAATTTCTTAACAAATTTCTCCTTTCCTTTCCTAATCTTACTCTCCTTTCTCTTACTCTCCTTTCACCTCCCCCATATTAAAAATTTATTTTAAAATTTATATCTTTCCCTCTTATTGTTTGGGTTGAAGCGACGGAGTCTGCCTGATTAATAGATTATTACCATAGATTTCTAAGTTTTTTTTTCTTTCATTATACATGCATCCATATATATATATATATATATATATATATATATAAAGTCTAAACAATAATAAATGAAAAGTCTATTCCCCAAAATTTTCTTTGTTAGGATAAAAACAGCAATTTCGAGAATACGAGTGGAGCTGTGTACAAAAGTAATATTCGGGCTTTGCTTCACCAGGGAGATTATTTGTGACCGTCAGAACAAATGAGGGTGTCTAATATATATATATATATATATATATATATATTAAAATAAAGAGAAAGAGGAGTAAGATTTATAATCCGGTGTTTGAATTATTTTTATTTTTATAAAACAGTGCTAAATACAATTCTGCAGAGCATAAGTATTAAAAATTTACTAATTTAAAAATACGGTTCCATCGCTACATAAGAATTACCATGTTTCGAAAACAGAAACTAAAACCTTCAAATTTATTCATAGAATTAAATTAAAATCCCTACTACTGTTTCATTTTCAAGCGAAAAATTCACCCAGAAGAGCATATTTTTCTAATAAGATTTCTCATATAGTCGGACTGGTAAATAGAAATAAATAAATATACTGTTTAATAAATAAATAAAAACAGACAATCTACAAAAAATGGCGGTAGCCGTAAAAATAACATTTAAGCAATAAATGAAAAATATTTCGGATTCATAAATGAAAATCCATTCCTGAAAATTGCCTTTGTTTAATTTAGGATACGAAACAATACAGATTTGTATATTTCGATAATCGTAAAAAAATTCAGCACAATTCAGGCTTTGTTTGATCAGGAGTTTTTATCACGTCACCCCCACACACACACATATATATATATATATATATATAATGATCAAATTTGGATCCAGGGGGAGGGTAATGTCAAGAACAGACCAATAATAATAATAATTATTATTATTATAAATAAAACGAAATCTTAAAAGACCGAATAGCTGTAAATAAATCAAATATATTAAGAGTAAAAGTTATTTAAATAAATAATAAACGTAATTAATTAAATAATTTAGATAAAAATAATATAACATACGTACTAGCGCATCATGTTGAAGACCTAAATGTGTAGTTAATTTTAAGGGGGTCGCATGATACGCTGTATATATAAATTAAAAAATTATATATATATAGTCGACTCTCCCGTCGAAATTCGACGTATGAAGGTCAAGCAGATCAGTTCCTAGGAAACCGACAGCCCGACAACAGTACATGAGATTTGATTATAGTGGTGAAGGTTTCGTGCAGGACCATCCACACTTTCTGAAGGGCCGAATACAGAGACCTGGTGCACTAAGTGCCACAAGGTCCCCAAACGACCCTCCACAGGTTTTGAATTCAGAGTTTTCCTTCTCCTAGACCAGTTGCCATCCAAGGCTACAGAACCCCGTCTGTCCTGCTATTTACTCGTAGCTGGAGGGAGAAGAAGAGAATTCACACCTTTCCCAAGGGTATTAGCACCGATGAAATATCAATTTCAGTTGAGCTCTCTGGGGACGAGGTGTGGGTTGGTTAACAGTGACTATTATAGGTATATAGCGAGACTCTTCGCAGATGCAAATTGAGTCACTGTCGGTCACTGGACGTGTTTCTAAAAATAAATACGCTAAAAAATTCACTTTCATCCCTACCGGCTTAATGGTTAGAATCTCCGACTGACACCAATTCAGTCCGGTTTCGATCCTGGGTAGAGGCAACCGGATGTCTAGCCACACTGATGAGCTGTGAAACAGCGAAACAGTCTGTCTGTGGATGACGTTATATATATATATATATATATATATGTATGTACATATATAATTATATATATATATATGTGTGTGTGTGTGTGTGTGTGTGTATGTATAATCTGTGAATTTCACATGATATCTATTGAAAATAACTTACTTGTTTGTTTGAGATTTCATTTACCAATCATTTAAGTGTCGCGATTACATTGCATCAATAAATAATCTTATTTAATTAAAACAAAATTAAATTATCTCTCAATTCAACATCAGGAGAAATAAAAAGAAGAAAAAAATAAAAGAAATGTAAAAGAGAAAAAAAATAAGTTAAAAGTATAATAAATAAAAAAGAATAAAATGAAGAAAAGGAAGACGAATTATTGCATCATCCACAATCGACATTACCCTCCGACTCCTCATGCCCCCCTCCTCCCCTCCTCATGACATTCCTCGTCATCATCATCATAATCATAATCGTTAATCATCATCATACTCATCACATTCCTCATCATCATTATCCTCCTTTTCTTCATCATCATCATCATCATCATCGACCTTATCATCCTCATAACATCCCTCTTCCTCATCATCCTCATCCTCATCACATTCCTCATAATCTTCATCCTCATCCCCCTCCTCCTCCTCAGCATCATCATCATAATCATCATCATACTCATCACATTTCTCATAATCATTATTTCCTCCTCCTACTCTTCCTCATCATCCTCATTATCATCCTCCTCCTCCTCCTCCTCATCATCATCATCATCATCATCATCATCACTCAGATGAGTGTGTGTGGTCTTAGGATCGGTGCGCACTTACGGCCCTGAACTGTTCCCTCAAGATACCGGGGTTATTTTTTTCCAAACTTATAATAATCTCTCTCTCTCTCTCTCTCTCTTTATATATATATATATATATATATATATATATATATATATATATATATATATATATATATTTCCTTTCAAGCGTGAAACAGCTTGTCACACACATATATATATATATATATATATATATTCTGTTTTGGCAATAGTTCTTTGTTCAAACAAGTCTTATTAAAGGAATAGACATTTTAGTCTTATATAAATATATTAATCGTTTATTTTTTATTTCCAAATGCGAACCACTTTTTTCAACCGTGACGGTGTTCTTTTATATCTGAAAGAACCACATTTATAAAAACTTATTAATATATATATATGTGTGTGTGTGCGTGTATGTGTGTGTGTGTGCTGTGTTAAGAGAAAGAAAAGAAGAAAGTGAGTGAGAGAAAGTGTGGACATAGGAATCAACATGAGATGGCAACTATCATTTTTAAGCCTATCATCAGTTTGAAGATTGCACTGAAATCTGTCACTGACTGTTATCTTTCATTCTTAATTCCTACGTCCATACTCTCTGTATTTATAAACACTCTTTTTTTCGGACATTGAACATTCTTCTTTCAAAAAATATTTCAAATTTTAAACAACATATATATATATATATATATATATATATATGTATAAATTAAAAATGACTTACTCTTTCTCAGGAGATTTCTTTCCTTGTTGGACAAAGAATTGCCGATGGGTCGATCCGTCAAAACCTTTTACTCGGATAACTGGCTGCTGTAAAAAAAAAATTTTATTAGTTGTTGAAATAATAATAATAATAATAATAATAATAATAATAATAATAATAATACAGAGAAATAAAAGTCAACAGAACTGACATTATCATAAAAGACAAGAAATTCAGAAAGTGCATGCTTATTGACATGGCAGTACCATCTGAGAGAAACACCTCCATGAAAATTATCGGGAAACTGTTCAAAAAGAAGGACCTGGAGATCGAGATTAAAAGGCTGTGGGCAATGAAAACTGAGACTGTAGTACCAATAGCAATCGGAGCCCTGGGCCGCGTGAGAAAAGGAATGGACAATTTTATTACTGGTGTCCCAGGTAACATCAACATACAAGTTTCCCAGAATTTTGCCCTGCTAGGAACATGCCATATATTAAGAAAAGAGCTATCAATTAAATGATAATTCTCCTAAATGGCATAAAGACCATAGTTTGGACCCGACTCTACAGGATAAAAAGAAGGAAACATAACATACACAAATAATAATAATAATAATAATAATATTGATAATAATAATAGTAATAATCTCTGAACCATAATCGTTAACTGATTGGTATTTACTCAAGACCTCCCCACAAGTCAGGATGTGGGACAAGGCCGTATTTTACTTGGTGCACGGGGTCGGGCAGCTGTCTACCTCCCCAGACGAGACTCTGCCCTTCGGCATACCCTCGTCCGGGTTCCTCTCTGCCCGAAAGCAGAGAGATCGACAAGCAGAATTAATTTTAATCGTTATCTGTTCTCCGTCAGTAAGAGAGGGTGCTGTTTAAGGGTTATACCAGTCAATCTATCAGCTACTCCACAACAAATAGTCTTAAATATTTAGATAGATAGATAGATAGATAGATAGATAGATAGATAGATATGACGAAACTGATAGATAAGTAGATACATATGAACAATCTAATACGCACACACTATATACATATAGATATAGATAGCTATAGATATGACGAAACTCTGATAGATAAATAGATATATACATATGAACAATATAATGCACACACACACATATAGGTAGAAAGATAGATAGATATGAAGAGACTGTGATAGATATATATGACGAGACTGATAGATAAATAAATACATATGAATAAACAAATACACACACACTATAGATAGAGATATAGATAGATAGATAGATAGATAGATAGATAGATAGATAGATAATGAACAATCTAATAAATATCAAGAGGCTGTAATAGCGAGCTACCTAGATAGATAGATAGATAGATAGATAGATAGATAGATAGATAGATAGATAGACATGAAGACACTGTGGCAGATAGATAGATAGATAGATAGATAGATAGATAGATAGATAGATAGATAGATAATGAACAATCTAATAGATATCAAGAGGCTGTAATAGCGAGCTACCTAGATAGATAGATAGATAGATAGATAGATAGATAGATAGACATGAAGACACTGTGGCAGATAGATAGATAGATAGATAGATAGATAGATAGATAGATAGATAGATAGATAATGAACAATCTAATAGATATCAAGAGGCTGTAATAGCGAGCTACCTAGATAGATAGATAGATAGATAGATAGATAGATAGATAGATAGATAGATAGATAGATAGACATGAAGACACTGTGGCAGATAGATAGATAGATAGATAGATAGATAGATAATGAACAATCTAATAGATATCAAGAGGTTGTAATAGCGAGCTACCTAGATAGATAGATAGATAGATAGATAGATAGATAGATAGATAGATAGATAGATAGATAGATAGACATGAAGACACTGCAGATAGATAGATAGATAGATAGATAGATAGATAGATAGATAGATAGATAGATAGATAATGAACAATCTAATAGATATCAAGAGGCTGTAATAGCGAGCTACCTAGATAGATAGATAGATAGATAGATAGATAGATAGATAGATAGATAGACATGAAGACACTGTGGCAGATAGATAGATAGATAGATAGATAGATAGATAGATAGATAGATAGATAATGAACAATCTAATAGATATCAAGAGGCTGTAATAGCGAGCTACCTAGATAGATAGATAGATAGATAGATAGATAGAGATAGATAGATAGACATGAAGACACTGTGGCAGATAGATAGATAGATAGATAGATAGATAGATAGATAGATAGATAGATAGATAGATAATGAACAATCTAATAGATATCAAGAGGCTGTAATAGCGAGCTACCTAGATAGATAGATAGATAGATAGATAGATAGATAGATAGATAGATAGATAGATAGATGAACATGAAGACACTGTGGCAGATATAGATAGATAGATAGATAGATAGATAGATAGATAGATAGATAGATAGATAATGAACAATCTAATAGATATCAAGAGGCTGCAATAGCGAGCTACCTAGATAGATAGATAGATAGATAGATAGATAGATAGATAGATAGATATGAACAATCTAATAGCCAGATAGATATTAAGAGGCTGTGATAGGTGGCTAGCTATCCAGCAAGATAAATAGATATGAAGACACTGTGATAGATATGAACAAACTAATAGATTGATAAACAAATAATGTGTAAGATTATATTTAATGTGTTAAACAATTCCCATTTATAAAAATCGAACTTTAAATAGAAGTGATGAAAGCGTTCATTTAAATCACGAACCCCAAAAAAAAGGATATTTTGAAAACGGTTCAAATCTGCATATCGAGACATTGTAACCTGAACAAGAAAAAAAAAAAGCAGTCGTAAATTCAACTTCCAAATGCAGCTTTTAGAGAAAAAAAACAAAACAAAAAACCTTTTCCTTCACGTTTAAATATTTCTGACAGCATTCATATTCATATCCGTAAATCTGTATATCAAAGACAGAAGGTGATTAAATAGTGAGATTTTCTTGCGCAGTTTTCAGCGTAAAATCGAGACGCAATATTAACAAAATAGAAATCAAGTTACAAATACGAACTTTCTTAACATTAGAATATTGCCGCAACAAATAATTCTAATTGCAATTTCTCTTCACCGGGACTTTGCACTAGGAACCTACTTTTCTAAATCTCTACATACTCTTTCGAAAATTACATTGAATCTGAGCAGATATGAGAATTTCGTGGATTTCGCTTAAAGGCACTGATCAGACTTTGCTTGATCGCTGAGACTTATTCGTGGCCGAGTCGGTTCAGGCACGTCGGGTCTAACGACGGTTCAGCCCTACCCAGAGGGACGCGGGCTCGAATCCTGCCGGAGAGAGCATGTTTTTCTTTAATGAGATTTATCGAATATTCAGGGCGGTAAATAATTAATTGTAATGTTTAATAAATAAACGGATAAAAATATCCAGTAAAAATAACGTTTAAAGTGTTAACACACACACAGACATATATATATATAGAGAGAGAGAGAGATAGCGATAGAGAGAGAGGGGGTGACGTAAAAAACATCCCGAAAATAACACTTACTGTCTAACCATTAGGTGAAAAATATACCTGGTAGGTATATGGGGAAGTATTTCTGGAAGGTATATGTGGTAAGTATTTTTGCCAGTACCCTGTACATATATATGACGTTTCATATTTTAGCTCATACTTGTTTTTTGCTGAGTCGACTATTTATATATGCTGCTCAATGAGGCACCAAGAGTAATAAAGCTTGTTTTATCATCTTAACTTTCGTCGTTTGGTGTCTACATTTATATTTACATACACTCTGACCTTGATTATTGAACTCTTTTGGTCATAAATATAGAATACCAAGGAACTATATTTTTATCTCACACACACACACACACACACACACACACACACACACACACACTGAAGAAGAAGGCGGAGGAAAAGAAAACAAGGGTATTATAAGTGTATCGGTAGGGAAGGGGGTAATTGAAATGTACTTTTAGTTTTTATAAATTTTATATTTTTAAAATATATACCATACATACTTAAAATATATAATATATACCGATAAACATATATGCTTAGAACATCTGTATACTAATACACCGATATATACAGAAAATCTTTTTTATGACTATAACTCCTATATAACCGATAGAAAAAGGATATATTTGAGCGAAGTAGCTAAGTGGTTTTGGCTACTATAACCAAGTAGAATACGGTATCAGTAAGCGACTGGTACGCGCCGTATTCGCAGGTAAGAAGTGTAGATCAATGGCGTAGTCCAATGGGCGTCGTTATAGACTTAGCTCTCAGACTAAGGCTCTTGACTCTCGTACCTACACGTCCGTCGGTATTTATGACAGACACCAGCCAATCATATTCCAGTGAGGAGAAACACAGGTGTAATCATATTCCATTATATATATATATCTTCTCTAACCCCCTGCATCCTAGTGGCTTCACGCCTTGCTCGGGGCGTAATGCTTAAAAAAAAAGCAAAAAAAAGCACCACTGACTATTAAAGAATAGCAAAGGCTCTGTACATTTTGAAGTAACTCGGAGTCCTGATGTTTTATATTTGTCCAAATACGTGAATTTGTTTTGCTCATGCTCAGTCTGGAAGAAGCACTATAAAAAATTCATCATTTTTTAGCCATAATTTTGAATCCGCTAAAATTATTCAATTTTTTTTTAACCAGAAAACTTTCAAGTTGATGTCAAAACAATCCGTAAAACATTGTTGACTTATTTAAGATGGAATAATCTATTGTGACATGTCTCTAATTTGTATTTACATACATTGTATTTATTTAAGATGGAATGATCTATTATGACATGTCTCTAATTTCTATTTAGATACAATGTATTTATTTAAGATGGAATAATTTATTGACATGCCTCCAATTTGTATTTAGATACAATGTATTTATTTAAGATGGAGTGATCTATTATGACATGTCTCTAATTTGTATTTAGATACAATGTATTTATTTAAGATGGAATGATCTATTATGACATGTCTCTAATTTGTATTTAGATACAATGTATTTATTTTCAATTTTTTGCCTTGTACTCATTTTTTTTTTAAATTATACAATTTAGTATTTTAGGTTTATTGGTAAGGTGTTGTCAGATTTCTTGTTGGGCTTTATTGCTGTGAACAGAGTTGCGTCTTGGACAGCAAAAGGTGCTTTCCAAAAGCTAAGCAGAGTATTAAAAGACAGAAAAACTTCGTTATAAGCAAAGAAAAGACTACCGAACTGTTACGTGATATTTGTCCTCCTGTATGGCAATGAATGCTAGGCGTCCTGGGTATGACGATAAACTACATCCGCATCCTGGGTATGACGATAAACTACGTCCAACAGTAAATAATATTACCAACTATACGTTTTTGAAAAAATAATATTACCAGCTATATATTTTTGAGGAAAAAAAATATTAACAGAAATAGATTTTTGTCAAAACAAAAATATTACCAGGAAAAAAAAGTTGCCGGTATTAAATGACCCATTGAGGTGTTGATATGCCGTAAAACAATACAAACCAAACAAACCAAGTGAATGCTGGACACTCTCTTCATAGATGAAGGAAAGACTTGAAGCAACAGAAATGTGGTTCTGCAGAAGGATGCTGAGGATACCATAGACACAACATGTGAGCAACGACGAAGTTTTAGAGATAATGGAAACAAAAAGGAAACTTATACTTAAGACATGGTTGGAATTTTTGGCTCACACAATGAGGAAGGAGGGCTTGGAGAATCAGATACTCACAGGACGGTTTGAGATGGACTTGAGAAAATAGATTGTATAACAGGGTTTAGGAGAAATAGCGGAGGCATTTATTAAGAGCCACGGGGAACAGGAAAATTTACATGACCGCCTACATAGTGAACGGAATATGGCTCATGGAGAAAGAAAGTTTTGTTGATATGCAATTTAATTACATTATTATAGCATAAATGCCAACAAAAGCGATGCAAAAATACTTTTATTAAAAAGCGAATTTATTTTGCATTGTCATGTAATATTCTTTCTATGTGCCGTGTCCTTTCAGGACGTAGGCGATCATGGCTCTCCACCTCCTTCTATCCCTTGCAGCTCTCAACAAGTTCCTTCCCTCTACTTCCTCCCCCAGACCACGTTCTGTCATCCACTTGCTTAAGCCCGCCACGCGTTGTTTTCCCTTGTCTCTCTTTACCTCTATTCGACCAGTGAGTATCAGATTCTCCAGGCCTTCCTTCCTCATTACGTGTCCCAGAAACTTCAGCTGCCTCCTCCTTGTTTGGAACCTCTCTAAGATTCATCGTTGCTTACACGCTCGGTCCATGATATCCTTAGCATCCTTCTGTAGAACCACATCTCTGTCACCTCGAGTCTCTTTTTCAACTTTGAGGAAATCGTCCAAAATTCGCTGCGTAAAGAAGGACTGATGTCATGTAACAGTTTAGTATTCTTTTCTTTGTTACCAAAGATATACTCCTGTGTCGCAATACTCGACCCAGATTTTGGAATATGTCATTGGCCATCCCAATACGTCTACGGATGTCAGTGTCGCCCTTACTTCTAGGACCTCCTTTCTCATTTCGTGTCCCAGAAACTTCAGCCTCCTCCTCCTATTACTCATCACAGAGAACCATCCGTGCCACCCCCATCATAATGTCTTCTCGAGAGCTCCTCTTTGTGACTGCTCGGTCTCACGTCGACTGCTGACCTGAGATGGAACAAATACATTGAGTCAATAGCTTCGGCCACCGCAAGGAAAGTTGGCTCCCTGTGTCGAGCCAGGAACTTTCTCTTGCCGGAGTCAATCCTTCAAATCTACAAATCAACCATTCGCCCTTGCATGGAACATTGCTTCCATATATGGTCTGGAGCCCCTTTTGTTTGTCTCAAGGTTCTTGATAAGATCCAGAAACGGATATGCAATGTAATTGGCCCTGATCTGGCATCTCGTCTGCAGTCGCTCTCTCACAGACGTGCCGTCGCCTCCCTCTGTCTTTTTAATAAATACTTTCATGGTAACTGCTCCGAAGAGCTGCTTTCGCTGGTTCCCAGACTTCATGAATTTAAGCGTTCTACTAGGCTGGCATCTCGCTCTCACCCTTTCACTGTCGAAACTGTTAAATGTAGCCGTTTCGTCTACTCCAATAACTTTATGTCTCGCACTTCTCACCTGTGGAACTCCCTCCCTTTTTCAACTATTCAAATGTAATGTCAATCGACGTCTCCAGATGCCTTGATCTATCCCCTATCCTTCTCTTTATCCTTTCCTCTATCACTCCTATTTGCTCTCGCACCAACTCTCTGTAACCTCTTGCGTGCTAGTGGCTTCCCGCCTTGCTTGGAGTGAAACGCTTAAAAAAAGTATAAGCCTCCTCCTTGTTTTCATCCTCTCCTAGACCTCATCGTTGCTCACACGTTCGGTCCATGATATCCCCAGCATCCTTCTGTAGAACCACATCTCCATCACCTTGAGTCTCTTCTTCATCTTTGAGGAGACCGTCCAACATTCGCTGCCGTAAAAAAGGACAGATGTCACATAGCAGCTCAGTACTCTTTTCTTTGTTACCAAAGAAATCCTCCTGTCTAGCAATACTCTGCCCAGCTTGTTTAATTTGGCACAGTTCGAAAACTAAGGAGTCCCCGGTGAGGATCGACCTTATGACACAATAATTATCTCGTTAGCTATTGCCCCATGCCTAGACTGTATGAATTTAACCGCAATACTTGACTAGCGACGAGATCTCATCAATTTTCAGATGTAGCCGTAACTTCTATGCTCTTAGTTTTTTGTCTCGCACTTCTCGCTTGTGGAACTCCTTGTTTCCCAATCAACTTTAATCTGTAAAAATTTAGTTACAATGTCAATCGCTATTTACTGTCCTCCTCATTACTCTTTCCATTATTTTTTTGCTCATTACTAATGTTTCTGTTCCTAATCCCCCCACACCCTGTAACCCCTTGCGTACTAGTGGCCGTACTGCCTTGCTTGAAGTGATACCAATTAAACCAAAAAAAAAAAAAATAATAATCGAAAGTACATCCGGCCGAGAACTTTTCAGCATATTTATAATATGTGTACATATTTGTGACGAAGCGGACATTTATCAGTAACCCCACATTACATCAATAAATGCGACGAAAATTCGGTGTTAGGGGGATTTAAAAAAACTGGGGATCAAGTGACAGCAAGTCTACTAAATCCTCCTAACTCACGTCTTCCAAGCTCTTTGCTAGAATCATTACTATTATTATTTTTGAGTGAGAGGGCAACGCACCGATGGACGATGGTGAGAAAATCCACGAATCCCAATATATCCATTATGACACCCAGTTTAATATTGGTATACCAGGTACACGCATCCCAGCCAAATGTGCACAGTATAGTTAGTTTTTGATCAAAGCAGCGCAGAACCTGGACGTATTGGTCCAGTTCGAAATACTGTCGGGCCGGGTAACCCAGTTGGCACAGAAGGTCTCCGATTGAGGGCGTTTCCATGTATCTAGATCTGATCTGGCTGCCTAATTTCTCAAACCGATATTTTCGACACCCGGGTCTCACGTTACCCTGCTACTGACGGTAATCAATAGAGGTGGACAATTTGGTCATTCGTAGGGATAGGCTAAACTGATTATGGCCAGGCAACTGACAAGGTAATCTGTTGTACTGAACGGTATATTGACTAGCCCTTTTTAATTAACCCCTGCACCGCCAGAAAAAAAAAACAAACAATAGATATACATGTTAAGATCAGAAGCCATGAAAGCCATGCATTGGTAGGATTTATTATTATTATTATTATTATTATTATTATTATTATTATTATTATTTCCTTTGATTTCTGGCGTTTACACATTTCTTTCCGGGTCCCGCCCAGGGATCTAAGTTTAGAAATAGCATCATGACACTTTCCACTAACAAAAACTTTAGGTCCCTTGGCGGGACCCAGAAAGAAATGTGTAAACGCCAGAAATCAAAGAAAATTAAAAAATAAATATTATTATTATTATTATTATTATTATTACGTTTGATATCTGTTATATACATATTTCCTTCCGGGTCCCAATCAGAGACCTAAGGTGAGAAATGGCATCATGACACTTTCCATTGAGAAAAAATTTAGGTCCCTTGGCGGTACCCAGAAAGAAATTTGTAAACGCCAGAAATCAAAGAAAATAATAATAATAATTATTATTATTATTATTTCCTTTGCTTTCCTTCCGGGTCCCAATCTGGGACCTAAGGTCAGAAATGGTTTCATGACATTTTCCAATGATCTTTTTTGTAAAAAATCATTTTACTAATTAACCCATAGCTGGGGGAGAAGAGATGGAGTCATGCCTTTAACAAGTTGAAACTTAGCTCCGCGGTTAAAAGTTACGACTTATTACCCGTTACATAACACGCACATCCAAGCGTGCAGTATCTGGTATTCTCAACAGGTCACCCATCTAGGTACTGACTAGGCTCGACTTTGCTTAACTTCGGTGATCATATGGGAACTAGTATTTCAGCGTGACATATTCTTTAAGGACTCTTCTTTTTTTCTTTTTTTTTTTTTTTTTGAACTGAGGTTAAGGAAGGTTTTTCTTAGAATGTTTTTGAGCCTATTGAGAGGGGTTTTATTTTCTGACTATGTGAGGGTTTTTTCCTGACTATGTGAAGGTTTTTTTACTATGTGAGGGTTTTATTTTCTGACTATATGAGGGTTTTTCATCTGACTGTTTGAGGGTTTTTTTTTCTGATTATGTGAGGGTTTTTTTCTGACTAAGTGAGGGTTTTTCTTCTGACTGTGTGAGGGTTTTTTTCTGATTATGTGAGTGATTTTTTTTTTCTGACTGTGTGAGTGTTTTTTTTTCTGATTAGGTGAGGGTTTTCTTTCTGACTATGTGAGGGTTTTTTTTCTGACTGTGTGAGGGTTTTTCCTGACTACGTGAGGGTTTTTTTCTGACTATGTGAGGGTTTTTTCTAACTATGTGAGGGTTTTTTTTTCTGACTATGTGAGGGTTTTTTCTGACTATGTGAGGGTTTTTTCTGACTATGTGAGGGTTTTTTCTGACTATGTGAGGGTTTTTTTCTGACTATGTGAGGGTTTTTTCTGACTATGTGAGGTTTTTTTCTGACTATGTGAAGGTTTTTTTTCTGACTATGTGAGGGTTTTTTCTGACTATGTGAAGGTTTTTTCTGACTATGTGAGGTTTTTTTTTTTTTTTGACTATGTGAGGGTTTTTTCTGACTATGTGAGGGTTTTTTTCTGACTATGTGAGGGTTTTTTCTGACTATGTAGTGTACATAAGCACAACCAGTTGACCTCAGTTACTGATGAGCTTCCCGGGCACAGAATTTAGTCATTGCCAATATGGGTTTACTGAGGCAATGGTTACCTCCTTCTGTGTTGCAATTGGCGCCATATTGTTCAGTCCCCGGGGATTCCAACCCTACAGCAGCATCTCCCTCATTGCACTAAAGCCAACGTGACAGTGGTCGCGGAGTTTGGGGGCAGGCGTAAACAAATTTTGTCCTTGGCCCATATGCATAATTAACGCTCCCCACGTTAAAACGACTTGTGCCAGCCTTGGTGGGGAGACTGGGTAAATATACCGGATGGCCTTCCCGGGATTTTCTTCATCAGTATATCAGTATTCGTTTTAATCATTCCACGTGCTCCTATTATTATTGGAATGGCAGTTTTGATTAACACTCCTTCACTGTGTTTTGAACAGGAGTAGGGGTTTATCCCTTGTTTCCTGTTTAGGATTGGGTTTCCGGTTCTTTCCCCTAAAGTCTTTTTTATTTTCTTTCACTTCCAGTAGTTCCTTGTGTCTTAGTGGCATTATTGCCTTGCCCGAGGTGAAAGAATTATAAAAGATACTACTGTATCTGTCTATATATCTGAAAAGAGGCATTATGTACATTGTTTACATTATTCGGACTATTGTCCTCATCTTTGTCGCCATATTTATTACAACGTTTCGGCCGTTGTACGCTCCGGCCTTCCTCATGATCTAGTTCTACGTGCCATGTCTAATGGATGTCAGTTATCAGTTATCACCTGTTAATTTACCTTTCAGAGTTCTCCACTGCCTTAGCCGGGTATTGAACTCACACTCTTTGGGTCCTGTCATAGGATAAAGGCGTTGGTTAGATCCAGTGACAGGACCCAAAGAGTGTAGTTCAATACCCGGTTAAGGCAGTGGAGAACTTTCAGAGGGAATTAATTAAGCAGGAGATAACTAACTGACATCCGTTAGACATGGCACGTGGAACTAGAACAGTCTACCCCAGTGAGCGAAATAAAGGGTTCGGTTCGACATTCCAACCACCTGCAGAAGGCCGGAGCGTACAACGGCCGAAACGTTGTAATAAATATGGCGACAAAGATGAAGACAATAGTCCGAATAATGTAAATAAAAGATATCACTTTCTTACAATTTTGTGTTTTTAAGGTCTTTATATTATTATTATGGGTTGTTATGTAATGGTTAACAAGCCTGTCTCGTTAGATCAGTTACGGCTGAATAAAGAGTTTGATCAATCACTGGCTTCTCCATACTTTCGGCCTTAGAAAATCGCCGGCCACCTCGACGTGGTATAATGGTTAGTAAGCGTGTTTTGATAGAACAATTGCAACTGAGTAGTGAATTTGTTCCTCACTGGGTGTCACATCTAAGCGGCTCTTAGAAATCACCTTATATTATTATTATTATTATTATTATTAAATCTGATAGTTGCTATTTAATTTCAGCAAATCAACTGTTTAAATATGTGATAAACAAACCTTGAATACTTAAATTTCCATAATAGTAGTAGCTGTAATTATTAAGGTACGATAAAAATAAGCATTTTAGATAATGTAAATAGATTTCTAGCTTAGTTCTACACAAGAATACAAGCTTAGGGTACCCTGTGAGGATAAACGCTACTATTTAACAGCCATGGTCACAACAGACCATGTCTCTAACTTATCCACGAGCTGATATTATAAATGAATATACTTTTGTTTAGCATACAATATCCTTTCAATAGTCAATAAACGCTGAAATGGATACTACTCATATAAACACCTGCGGTTAATAGTAAAACAATACGAAAAGTACCTTTGTTAATAACAAGCATACTGCTAAAGCTATTACCGTAATTATATATATTAATACACTTTATAATAATAATTCAATTAATAATAATAATAATACGTTGTAATATTAATCCTATAATTAACAATAATAATGATAATATTAATAATAATAATAAAATAATGATAATACAAGTATTAATAATAATACGACTAATAATAATACAATTAATGCTACAATTAATAATAATAAAATACAATAATACTTAATAATAATAATAATAATACAATAATACTTATAATATTAAAATACAATATAATACTTAAAATACAATAATACTTATAATAATAAAATACAATAATTATTAATAATAATAACATAGCAATAAATACTAATAATAAAACAATAATAATGCTGCACTTAACAATAATAATAATCCAGTTAATAATAACAATGCAATAATAATACAATTAATAATAATAATAATAATCCTACACTTAATAACATAAATTTAATACAATTAATAACACTACTTTTACAACTGATGATCTACTAATTGCTAAATAATAATACTACAATTAATAAAAATAATAATAATACAATTAATAATAATACTACAAGTATTACTGCTACTACTACTATCACTGCTAATACTACTAATAATAATAATACTAGTACTATTAATTAAGTTGGTGTTTTCTAATGTTTTGGTCGGATAGCCGCGTTTTATAAAAATGAAAACGTGTGTATCGAAAACAAAAATCGATGGTCAGAATTCGGCAAGGAAAATATTGCGACGAAAGGACCCGGATGAGGTGTCATTATGGCGTCGCTAGAATCGTTCCCCTCCTCCTCTCCAACAGCACCCACTACCCCAGCGATACGTTGCTTTATACAGAAAAGCCCATAAGTAAGAGATACCTACACTAAAACGGCCATAAATAAAATGAATTGTAACGCTCCCCTGGAGACGATCAGTGCATTTCTTAATTGAATTATTACAAAAGCGAGCTCAGGCGATTTGGATGATGACATAACAAAATATTTCTGTAATTCCAGTCAATGTTACTGTTAGTATAACAAGCCAAACGCTATCCTCCATGTTGTCAGTAGAGTTATTATTAATTTAAATGCATCGGATTAAGGTATATTCGCTGTGGAGCAATTCCTAGCAAACTAGTCTTACAACATTTAATTAAGTTCAATTCTAACTGCTGGCCTCACATACGCTGCATGAAGCCAAACTTTGTAAATATCTAAAGGGCATTTAGCAATATTTAATCCTTAAATGGGGGAACTAGTTACACGAACGTTCACGCCACACAGATAACGAGAAAATTAATGCTTTCTAAAGGTTAGTTCTTATGCATATTGGCTTACAGCCATATCACGTTAAAACACTGAAGTTAAGCAACGATGTCCTCTGTCAGTAACTAGATATGTGACCGCTTGAGAATACCAGGTTTTGTAAGTTAGTATGTGCGGGTGGTGTAATGGATAACTGCTCGGAATTGGAAATCGGCGATCCAAGTTCTAATTCCACTCAGGTTCGCTTGCATATCTTTGGGAAACGTATGAATCCACGTCTTCTCCCTGCGCCAAATATGGGTTAATTAGTAAGACGCGTATTAGTAAATCAGGATTATCTGCAAAATATTCTTACAATCAATCAATCAATATTAATTTAAATACATGGGTTTAAGCTATAGTCGCTGTTGGGCAATTCGTAGTAAACTAGTCTCACAACATTTAATTTAATCCTAACTGGTGACCATACATTTGCTACATTGAGCCAGAGTAAGATAAACTTTATGAAAACCTAAACTGTATTTAGAAATGTTTAACCCTTAAACGGGGTTAAAGATTGCAAGAACGTGTACGCCAAACAGGTAACAGGAAAATTATTTTTAAAATGTTATTTTTGCGTTTACATTTCCTATTTTTTTGTCTTTTTCTTCTTCTTCTTCTTCTTCTTCTTATTATTATTATTATTATTATTATTATTATTATTATTGATATTGTTTGTGTGTAATGTTTTCTGCTTTGTATCCTGGAGAAACCGAGTCCAAACTATGGTCCTTAGGCCTTATAAGAGATTTGTCGTTTAATTAGCACTTTTCTTAGTATATGGGATGTTCCTAGTAGGGCGATTTTCTGAGCAACTTGTATGTTAATGTTACTTGGGACCGTTAATAAAATTCTCCATTCCTTTTCTCACGAGACCCAGAGCTCTGATTACTATTGGTACAGTCTCAGACTTCATTCCTCACATCCTGTTAATCTCAATCTCCAAGACAATCTCTCTTCAATTTTTATGGAGCTGTTTCCCTCTGATGTTACTGCTATGTCAATAAGCATACACTTCCTGAATTCCTTGTCTTTTATTATAATGTCTGGTCTGTTGGCATTTATTTACCTGTCAGTTTGAATTGTCATGTCCCAGAGGATAGTTACATCGTTATTTAAGGGTAACTGTGTCTGGTTGGTGGTCATACCATCTCTCAGTGGTTTCGATTTTGTGCTTCTTGCATATCTTCCGGTGCACATATGTCGCTACCTTTTTATGTCTCTGGGTATATTCATTTTTTGCTAGTTCCGGACATCCTTAGATAATAGGGTTGAGAGTTTCATCGTATTTTCCACAGATCCTGCATTTTGGTAGTTCCATTCTTGATTAGGATCTGGTTACGAGGCTTTGGTCCTGAGCTGCAATAATTAGGCCTACTCTTTCAGCTTTCAGCCCGTTGTTTTCTGTTGGTCCCCATCTGCTTCTTTCATTCTTTTTAAGTATTTGCCATGCAACTCCTTATACCAGTTTTTTGGTAATTTCATTTGACCAAGTTGCTTTTTTCTGTTTTACTCATTTGGCGTAGATGGTATTCCTTTCGTTTTTTGTTGGCAGGATTTCAGGCATATTAAACTGTTTCTTGAAGAGTGCAGCTTCTTTGTTGATGGAATAGATTTGGTGCTTTACTATTTGCAGTATAGGGCCATTGTTTTTTTTTGTGAGGTATGCTTCCAATCAGATTGTTGTAGTTTTAGAGTTAATTCAAGGTGGATTAGACTTCCTATTATCTCTTAAAAGCTCTTGGTACATACAGCCTGTCAACATCTGACTTCGGATGGTGCATCCTCATTTGGGTAAGCATTTTTCTGGTCTTGGCGTCCAATCTTTTAATGTCATTCAACTTCCATTTAATAATGTTGAAGCTGTATGTTACTACTGGTATAGCTAAGGTGTTGATGGCCTTTATTTTATTGGCCCCCATTAACTTCGCTTTTTAGTATCAAAAGCATTCTCTTATAATATTCTTTTCGGATCTTTTTCTTCATAATTTAATGTTGTATTCTGTCTCCTTCATTAATTCCTAAGTATTTCTATGTACCATCTTGGACTAGTTCCTTAATCATGCTGTTGATGTCAAGGTCTAAATCCGTAGTTTTCGTTAGTTTACCGCCTTTGAAGGTGGCTTTGGCACATTTGTCGATTCCGAACACCACACTAATGTCTTCGCTGGAGGTTTTGAGAAAGGTGAATAGGTTTTTTTGCTGGATGTCATCCTTGGCAAACGTTTTAAGATCATCAATATAAAAAAAGATGATTCAGTTTGCCATTCTGTGTCTTGTATCTGTGACTACTTTTGTTCAGTAGGCACCTGAGTGGCGCTATTATAAGGCAGAAGAGTAATGGTGATAAAGAAATCTCTTTGGAAGATACCACTTTTGATGTTGATTAGTCTCGATGTTAATGAGACGTTTGTATGGTTTAGATTTAGTGTCGTCTTACAGTTTTTCATGCTTACTTCTATGAATTTGACTGTTATGGGGCATACTCTGTATATTTTTAGGTTCTTCTTTATCCGTGATTGTGGAACGCCGCCGAACGCCTTTCTCTAGTCGACCCATGCTTTGTTAAGTCTCTTTGTTTTAACCTCTTCCAATATTGTTTTCTTGATAATTAGTTGGCCCTTGCACCCTTAACTTCCTCTTTTACAAACCTTTTGTTCTGCTGGGAAAAAAAAAATTGTTTTTCTCAAGGAGGTTGTATGTCCTTTCGGTTATGATAGAAGTGAGGATCTTCTACATTGTCGGTAGGCAGGTGATGGGTCTATAGTTCTTCGGGTTCTGCGTCTCTTTTGTTTTGGGGAGTAGGTAAGTAAACTCCCCACGTGAGCCATTTTGAGCATTTTTTTATTTATGATTATATCATTGTATTTCCGTGCGAGGACTTGGTGGGTGCTAGATAGATTGTTTTTTTTTATATCCCAAAATTGGCTATTCGGTCTATTCCTGGTGGTTTCCAGGTTTTTGGTTTTGCAGATGGCAGCAGTTGTTTCCGTAATATTGGTATCTGTCCATTTTTGTCACTCTATATGTGTGTGTTGTTTTTCTCGTTGCTTGATCTATTTAGGTCTTTCATTGTGCATTTTGCAGTTTTCCCACATCTTACACCAGAACTCCTCAACTTTCTGGGTATTAGGTGGGTCATTTCTCTCTATTTTATTTTTTCCAAGTTCTCAATATAGTTTCTTGGTATCTTCTTTGAAGATCTTTTTTTGTCAGAAGAAACCTTTTTTTTAATAACGCCTGATTCTCTGTGCATTCGTTTGAATTTGTTGTTTCAGCTTCTCTTTAACTTTTGGTACGTCTGTCTTATTCTTTATGTCAAGGCTTCGTTTCAGTTGTCTCCATTTTCTTTCCTTCATTTTGGAGCCCTTCTCTATTTCACTTAGAAGTGACACTTTTCCTTGTAGTTTATTTCGGTTTCTATCATTTCTTTCGAGACTGGCATTTTTCTTTTTCGTTTACGTTGGGTTTTTACTTTTTTAACTTATTGTTGCGTATATAAGATGATTAATTTCTGTCAGGGTTCATTTCCATCACGTCTCTTAATTTTCTAATTACTTGATTAGCAAGGTTGATGATTTCCTTCACTTAACGGTTCTTTCTTACTTTTGAAATTGTCGGCGTTTCCTCGATAGAAATTAGCTTTACATTCTCCCATTTATATCGGATATTTTTGTCATTTCTGTTTTTCTCTCGTATTCGTCATCTTCCTCTATTTGCTTGTGTAGCTCAGAGGGATTACAACTGATTTCTATTTGTTCCTCTGCATGTATCTCTTCTGGGTTGTTGGCATTCAACCCCTCGATGTTGATTTTTAATTTAATTTTGATGTTTTCTCGGGTGCTTTTGAGGTCTATGTCAGGTATTCTTTTTTTCCTGATGATATCACGCCTGACACTGGCTAGTTTGTTGGCATCATTGTTTAGTCTGTTTGAAGGATGTTTTTCTCGCCAGATATTATAGGCGGCTTTGGTCGTTGTTGTCGTCGTCGGATTTATCGTAGCGGTGTAAAAGGATATCATTACTTCAATATACTCTTTCCTAGATCATTTATTTATTGTTCTATTTTTGGGATTTTCTTTTGAATATAAAGAGCGTCTGTGGGGACTGACCTCGACGTGGTTTTCCCCGAATTCTCGTTGGGTAGAGGTTGTTCCAGTTGCAGACTTTTCGATCCTAGTATGATTACTCACTGGGGAACGCGGTTCTTGTTGATCCGCGTGACGACTGATGCGGATTAGCAATATTTTTCGTTGAGTCAGCATTATATTTGGTTCGTAGTAAACAACGACTGCTACTGCTAATACTGCAAAGCTCTTCTATGAATTGAGCTCTCTCTGTCATTGGCGTGTTTATCAGAAACGGGCTTTTTATGTTTTAATGGAGTGTTAGGTCTGGGTATCGGAATCCCTAAATGTTTAAAAAAAAATTGACCTGTACACTCTTGTTCGTACTGATACACTTGTTCCAAAATGCAAAGATATCATTTTTCTCCTTTTCGATATACTCAGCGTAGACATAGTTTTTTTTTTATGTACCTGTTAATTTTCTATTCAGCGTTTTTTTCTGATACTTTTCGTCAATTTTCATCACTGTTTTTCGTTTCCTGTCGTTTTTTATAATTTCTTTTTGCATTGTTTTCACTATTATTTTTTTTTATATATATATATATATATATATATATATATATATATATATATATATATATATACAGTGTACCCGGATATAAGAGAGTTGTTGGGACCGGAGAAGTCTCTTATATCGGGTTTCTCTTATATCCGGGTTTGGTCTATTTTATATACATTAACACAGGCTTTAATTTGGGACCAGAGAAAATTTCTCTTATATCCAGGTTTCTCTTATATCCAGGTTTCTCTTATATCCGGGTCTCTTATATTCGGGTTACACTATATATATATATATATATATATATATATATATATATATATATATATATTCCTTAAATTTTTGTATGGATTTATCCAGTTTCATGTCGGTCATTTTAGCCGGATTACAATGATAGATCTTCTGGGATATAAATCTTTCTTTTTTTTTTTTTTACATAGACATGAGTTTTATACTATCTCAATCCACTGATCTGAGTTTCTCTTTGGTCCAAATGATATTTTGTTTCATGTTATCTTATTTCAAATATTGTCAGTTTCGGCCATTGTGGCTCTGGTGGTCTCCATCGGGCGCACGTCGGTCCGAGTAACTGACAACGAATTCCAAACTTTATTTAATTAATTATTAATTTGCTTTTTTTTTTTCTTATCCTACCAAATGGAATATTTTCATATTGTTTCTTTCATTTCTCCCTCATTTATACACAGAATCATATACCCTAATTCCGCATGTATAATACGCATTTTTTCTAAAAAACAATAAGTAAAATTAGGGGTGCGTATTTTGCACAGCTACAAAAAAATCTTTAAAAAATTGCCGTTTCATAGGTCGATTTCATTTGCGAAATGACTACTCACCACAAACATACGAGAATTTGACTCTAACATTGGTCGATTGCGACCCCATAAAGATGTCAAATACAATCCTATGTACCTAACAATACTTACAAATGGAAAATAAAATCAGAATTATCTTCAAAATAAATTAGAATAATATTATTCTATGTTTAAAACCATTTTTGAAAAAACTAGTAGAAAAACTAGTAGACTGCACATTTTATCGAACAAAAACAGTTTAATGAGTCTGCGCAGTAGGCACAATATAGGTATTTCCGTTTCTTTTTAGAATCGTGATGATCAAAAATTTTGATAAATATCTTCAATTACAGCTTAAATAAGAGCCGCAAACTCTGGCCGTAATGAAATCGGAGAAGTACAATTTATAAGATTTGATTACCGAACAAGGGGTGTGTATTATGCGTGAGTAGAAGCATTTTCTCACACTTTCAGCGCAATTTTAGGGGTGCGTATTATGGATGAAGGCTTATTATACATGGAGAATTATGGTATATAACGGCTCTGTATATCAATCCCACTTTTCATAGTGCATTACACAATGTGTTACGTTTTTCATTAACCCCAATTTCATTCTGATGTTGTAACTAAAGAAATTTAATTTTGTTGATCAGTAATTCAAGTTATGCTGCAAGTGCTACTGATTTAATATATCTCGCAGGGCCAGGTCATCAACGACTAAATCGCTTCCCCAACCAGGCTTTTCTAGTGACACATGATTTCTTTCTTGCTTTTTACTAATGTTCATCCAATCTAATACAAGAAAAAAATAATCTGTCACGGTAGAGGGTTACTGTGTGGCGTTGTTTTAGAACTGGGAGTGAAATGCCTCATTTTTGGAAAAAAAAAGTATTTTTTTATTTGTTTTCTGTATATATGATATTGACCGATGGCAATATTTCTCAGTATAAAATCGTAGCTCTCAATTCATATTTAAACCAACAAATACTGATCTACTTATTGAGAAATACTACTTTTACAATAACAATCAAACCCTAAGTCTTTAAAAAATAACACGATTGAATATACCAAAACCAACAAGTATTTTCATCAAATCATTTAACAAACTAACAGCAGAAATAAAATCATGAACATTAGAAAAATGGTAAAAATTTTCTCTTTCTTGATTGTCTGTCATGTTCAATGTTATTTAAGTCCCTTTTGATACCCCAGCAGTATCATGTACAATGGAATAGGTACATTCAATTGAGATGTCTTTAGTCAGAGTTTCTTTCCAACTGTGAAAACAAAATGCTCTCATTGTGTTTGGTTTCCTTCCGTAGTGAATGGATAAAAGTGATGGGATAAATTTGTGAATGTCAAACAGAAGATTTTAGGGTTTCATTTTTTTGATGTCACCTTAATTATCAGGTTTACTTAAGTGTACTACTGGTAAAGTTTATCAGTTTCTTTGAATTTAGGTAATAAATTCAAAAACATTCGGTACTTCTATTTTAACATTTTTTACTCAAAAACACCTTTTTCTAATACAAATAGTTTATTTCAGATAGATGACATAAATTGCTCAGCGTACTTGAGAACTGATGGGTTTCTACGACCTTTATTAAGTAAATTTTGCGATCAGCCAAGGTCGAAAATTTTTACAAAAATGAGCAATTTTAGTATAGCAAAAATGGTAGCTAGTCCTGAAAAAACATCAAATTAGCTAAAAAAATGTGTTTTGTTTCTTGGCACCAAAAATCGTGCTGGCCTGTGTAATACAAAAAGCACCAAAATGCTTTTAATATAGGACAAAATTATTGGAATCCTTGCCTCAATAATCAATTGTTTAACCTTTATTCTTGGTTATTGCTGTCTCATAGTTCCTTACAAGATCACTACCCACGCTGATAGGTATTTTTGTACCATTCTTTCTTGGCAATAGCTTCTAGTTCCTTCAAATTCGAACAACTTCTTTCTTATATTTTTGTCTTCAAATATGCCAATAAATTCTCAATGAGGTTTAGGTCAGGACTTTCTATGCCAATACCTTAATTTTGCTGTCATCTATGTATTTCGTAAAAGTTCGTGCCATGTGTCATTGTCATGTAAGAATGTCCAGTGACATCACAATGACAGCTTTTGTCCATTTTGATTTATTCTCCTGGTCCAGAAGCAGCGAAACATTCCCAGAGCAGAATGCTACCACCACCTTGCTTATTTGTAGGGAGGGTAACTTTTTAGGTGTGTGAGCTTCATTCAGTTTCCTCTATACATAATGGAGGCTCATGTGACCAAATAATTCTAGTTTCGTTTCATCTGACCATATAAACAGAGTTCTAATATTTACTCCCATGTTCTAGATGGCTTTTAGCATAATCTAATCTGCATTTTAGGTGTTTAGTCTTAAGCAAGAGAATTTTCCTTGGTCGACAACCTCGAAGTCCTGCGCGATGAAAGCACCTAGTGACTGTCTTCTTCGATACATTCAACCCTGATGTCTTTACATCGTCGACAATGTCCTTTGTCGTTAAATAAGGATTCTTCGAGACATCTCTAACAATTTTCCTTTTCATTCTCTCAGGAATTAACCGTTTTCTTCCAGTCTTTAATTTTTTGTCAACACAATGAATCTCGTTATACTTCTTGATTATGTTACAAATTGTTGATCTAGGAACATTTAAACAATTGGATAGTGTTGTATATCCATCACTTTGTATGCATCGACTATCTTCATTCAGAGCTTCATGTCAAGTTCAGCCGTCTTCGCCATGGTTGCACAATGAATGGGTTATCGTGGTACGTGGCACTCACCTATTGTCTCCTTCATTACTTTTATAGAATGTTATAGAATCAAGTCAATACTATTTCATTTTCAAAGGCTGTTTGGATTAGATGTCGAATTAAGAAAAAGATCATTACACTAGAGCAATATTATTTCATAAGGGCGAGAGCGAATCATTTTGGACTGCACCAATTTTTAGAAAAATCTATAACTATGAATATAATTGATCGAAATTTCTAAAAATTTCAAGAATTATTCAAAACTAAAAACGGAATCAACTATTTATAGTAAATTCTGTAAGTACTTGCAAATATTCGCATTTCTTAGAAAATATACAAATATTAAATGGGAGTGAATAATTTTGTCCACAAATGTATATATAAAAAATGGACACGGAAGACAACATAGCGGCGACAGTCTGTTCCGTGCTTGAATGCAGTCATCAGTCTGTATGTATTGTGTGTCGGCCCAATATATATATATATATATATATATATATATATATATATATATATATATATATATATATATATATATGCTAGTCAATGGTGCATTTTGGGGCAGCAAGGTCATCCCTCATATTGAACTCTTAAATATAAACATACCATATTTTATATATATATATATATATATATATATATATATATATATATATATATATATATATATATATATCCAGGTAAGATAGAACAAATGGATTATAATTCCACTATCTATAACATATAATTTAAAAGAGGCCTTAATACAGAGTACAGTTAAATATTATTTATTATCGGAGATTAAAAAAACAACATGTTAAAAATCGTTACACAATAACAATCGTGTTTCAACATTACAAATGTTTCTCCTCGGGCGATGTTAAATTACTGGCAAGTGAACGATTAATTTCAAAATCAGAATATTTCCTCATTTTTTAAAGAGAAAGAGAAGACGAAAAAAAAACAGAATTAAAATGAAGTTTGTGGTTTAACCAGGATTAACCAATCAAATGTGAGGCCTACGCTAAATTCCACAACAACTGAAAAAATTAAACAGGTCATGACATGAATTTTACTACACAGAAATCACACACACACACACACACACACACACACACACGTTTCCCCCGACAGGTTTTTTTCTAGTGAGAAGAGTTACTAGAATCCAACAGGATTGAAATCACGGGTTTAAATTCATAGAAGTCAGCGGCTATCTAGAAAAATGGGGGGGGGGTGCTGTAGATTGGGTTCCATAGCTATGGACGCAGCTAGTGCGATGATAACACTGCATCGCTTGGCTGAGTAATTCCTTGTTTAAAGTCAACGGCCAGGACAAAGGTTTTTCTCGATGGAATGTCCGTAATCAAGGCGAATATTTAAGTTGGAGAACATCGTTTGTGATTTGAGTTGGAGTTTGATGGCATTCGACATGTCTCTTTACCCAAGACTCTTTGGAAAAGGAGTGGCCAGGTGCTCAGTTGCGAAACGACCCTAAGGCTACTCTCAATGTGATCGACTTGATCTGGACTTGTGATGACAATGATGATTTACTGCTCTTGTGTTTCAATAGATATGTTTTAATAACATGTTGTTCGTTTATCATCTTTATTGTTTTCTTGTTTGAATGTGCGGGTGGTGCAATGGATAGCAAAACGGAAGAAGAAATCTGCGTTCCATGTTCGAATTCCAGTCAAGTCACCTTATATTCACTTTCGAGTAAACAACTAGGGTAAGGATACGAATCCATCACTTCTCGTTCCAGCAATGAGTTAAAGTTGTAACACACGCAGACACACACACACACAGGCGCGAACACGCATAACATTAGGGGTCAATATATATATATATATATATTTCCAAGAGGATAAAATCTAGATAGATCACAACACAGAGAAAGAATATATTATAAAAGGCACAAACATTAATATTTCATGGTTATAATTTATTTCATTGGGTTCGTAAAAACGATCCAATTCCTCTTCAAAACTTTTTGAATTTGTAGGTCTGAAGAATTGGTTCGTTATTACGAACTGAATGAAATAAATTATAACCATAATGTATTAGTGTTCGAGTTTTATATATATATATATATATATATATATATATATATATATATATATATATATATATATATATATAGAAAACAGATTAAAGAAAAAACAGACCTTTTAAGGTACCATTATAATAATTTATTTCACCAGAGCCCTTTTTTAAAGGACGCCGGATCATCAGATAGCACTTCCAAAAATGAGATGAAACAAAAAAAATGAAATTAAAATTGATGGGCAGTGTGAGTTTTTGTAATTTAACAGGGGGTGTAAAAGGGTAGTTAGAAAGACATGGTCGAGTTTAGGGAGGAATTAATTTCATATCTCTCTCAAGCATACTTAGTATTGGGGGAGGAGCAGTGACCAGACCTTGACCTATTTAAACGGTTAACTTAAAATATTAGCTTTGGATTTACATAGAGCTCTCAGGATTTCATCCTCCTTGGGATTACCCATACGGATTACCAAGTTTTTCATAACTTAACTATATATATATATATATATATATATATATATATATATGGGGGGGGGGCTCAAAATTAATATCATTCTAGAAACAATAGAACATAAATTTAGGATGACTGGTTAATATTTTTGAGACAATGATGAGAGGATACAAAGTGTTTAGCATACCTACGGACGATAATGGGTATGTCCCCATTCACATAAATACAGTAGTTAATACTGTATGTTGGTCTGAAGAAGATTCGTCTCCAGCTGTGCTAGTCAAACTCTGCCTCCAGGCAAAGAGGATACCGAGACGAGGTTGTATCAAAAGGCAGAGTCTCATCTCGGGAAACAGCTACCGGACCCTGTATTATACGGGGTCTACGGGGAATTTTTGGCCGAGTCTACGTGCTCGGATACCCCCACATTAAATTCGGCCTTGTGCCATATCTGACTACATGGGGCGGTTGGTACATATCCTGCAGTTGGAGATTCCTCTCCAGCTGTGCTGGTCATGCTCTCTACCTCCGGACAGTGAGGATCCCCAGACCAGACAATGTCGAAGGTGCAGAGTCTCGTCTCGAGAAACAGCTACCCGACCCCGTTCTATACGGCGTCTAACGGAATTTTTGGCCGAGTCTACGGGCTCGGATAACCCACATTAAATTCGGTCTTGTGCCACATCTGACCGCGTGGGGCGGTTAGTAGATATCCTACAGTTGAAGATTCATTGTGGAATTCACTTGACTCACTTTTAGCAGTTGACTACTCCTTCTACGCGCCGCTGGCGAATCGTATATGTGTTGTTCTTTTCCTAAGTATTATCGTTCATTACCAAACCTTCGTGTGATTATTCTATTCAGTAACATTTCCTAGGTTACAACAGTTAAGTAATAGTGTAGACTAGGCTTTCAACCTTTGATTACCAACTAGTGTAGGAAAAGGACGACCTCGAATTCAGGACCGTGTGTAGGCCCTGGGTCCGCACATATTCTCTAGATAACGAAATGTTCGTGGATTTCAAAATGTCTGTGGTCCCGACTGCGCTCGATCTCATAGATCATTTTTGCTATTTTTCAACCATTTGGTCGGAGATATCGTATAGCCAACACTAGTGATCAAGGGGTCAGCGTTTGGCAATTAATGATGGCGGATTTATCCCTCTCCCCGGTATTCATAGAAGTTTTAACACTTCTGGGGTCTGGATGATTTTAATTTTTCCTTGGGTTTACATTCTTTTCAAGCCTCTCCGTAACAGTTCCAAATACGCCAATAATATTTTGTTACTATTTTTCACTCAACCCATAACTCAAGAGGTAGAAGGTCACATTTTAATGATCAATGGAATATGTGATATAAGTGTAACAGGTGGATCAAATCGTTATGCCTGCTTGGTCTCACGCTCTCCGCTGACCTGAGGTGGAATAAATACATTGAATCTATAGCTTCATCTACCGCAAGGAAAGTTGGTTCTCTGTGTCGCTCCAGAAGAGTTTTTTCTCTCGTCTGAGTCCATCCGTCAACTCTTTAAATCAATCATCCGTCCTTGCATGGAATATTGCGGTCATATATTGTCTAGTGCCCCCGCTGGACGTCTCGAGGTCGACGACAAAATCCAGAGACGATTATGCAAGATGATAGGTCCTGATCTGGCATCTAGTCTACAATCGCTATCCCACAGACGTGTCGTCACTTCCCTCTGTCTCTTCTCCAAATATTTTCACGACAACTGTTCTGACGAGCTATTTTCGCTGGTTCCCAGACTGCATGAATTTAAGCGAGCTACCAGGCTGCTATCTCAGTCCCACCCTTTCACTGTCAAAATGGTTAAATGTAACTGTCTCTTCTACTCAAACATCTTCTTCTCTCGCTCTTCCCATCCTTGGAACTCCCTTTCCCTTACTTGCTTCCCCGATGACTATAATCTTCAAATATCCAAGTGTAATGTCAATTGACATCTGACACCCTTAGCTTATTCCCCCGTCCTTCTCTGTATCCTTTCCTCAGACACGCTTCTTTACTCTTGTTCTCACTCCTCTGTAACCCCTCGCGTGCTAGTGGCACTCCCGCCTTGCTTGGGGTGAATTGCTTAAAAAAATGCATAGATAACGATTGACCTTTGACTTGAAGCGTTCAAGTTTAATGCGTTCGAAAGTCTGTTTCCCAACATAGTCGTTCTTAAGAAAAAGCTGCCTAAATAGAACTTTCTACTTATGTTTGGAATACCGAGGAAATGAAGGTGATTCGGTTCTTTGGAAATAGCAGGACGTCTCCTAGCAGTAAAGGTCTGAACTTGTGGAACTAAAGAATGAAACTACAGCTTTCATCGTTATGGTTATATATTTTTTTTTTTTACTTTTCTGGCAAAATCTTTTTCAGTTTTTAATGCTATTTATTATAGTATAAGATGAAGAAGCGCCTTGAAGCAACAGAAATACCGTCCTACAGAAGGATGCTGAGGATACCATAGCCCGAACGACGAAATTTCAGAAACAAATGGTTGGGTTAGGTTAAATTTGTTTTGCTTTACGGGATATCAACCTCAATGGGTCATTTAATGCGAACAAGATTTATTGCTGGTAATATTTTTTCCCAAAATATATTACTGATAATAAAACCTATTTTTACACTTTCATAGAGTTTTCACCCCAGTTTGGTGGGGGGGGGGTAACTATTTGCCCATAGCTGGGACCCTAACAGGTGCTACCACTCCGGGTCAGGGTGAACCTGGAAACACCAGCAATTAAGAGGTGGTTCCACGCTCCTCAAACCTCCTGATCAGGGGCCTTGCTGCTGGATGTAGTTTATCGTCTTACCCAGGACGCCGTATTGAAAGAGAAGAGAAAATGGAAACAAAAACGAAACATATTTAACAACAAGAAGAGACAGTTGAAGTTTCTGGGGCACATAATGAGGAAGGAAGGTTTGGAAAATCTGATACTCACAGGATAGATTGAAGGCAAGATGGACAGAGGAAATGAAGGAATCTACTTAGTGAGTAAATGGATGGCGGATCTAAATTTAGAAGAAATATCAAAAAGAGAAAATTTATTAAGAGCTACGAAGAACAGGAAAGTGTGGAGAGCCGTGATCGTCTACGATTTGAAGGGGTACAGCACATAAAAAAGAAGGAGAAGAACTATAGAGATTTTAAAACAGGATATAATTAGTGGATTTTGCTGGAGAATTAGTAATTGTAATTATTCCAGATTTCTCGTCAGAATACTGGAAATTTTCTTTCCGATCCCATCTTATGTCTTTTACCTGAGATCAAGCGACAGCAATCTCCCAAAATATAATCATGGCATAAGGTTTAATGAAAGAAAACCGCAGTGCTAAGAGCAATGCGTTGTATCAGTTTTAAAAATGTTGCGAGATTTTCTTCTTGTGTTCTTTAAAAATAGAACCAGAATTCTTCGTTTTAACATTGGCGAATGAAACTCAAATCCATTCTCATTCAGTTACGTCCTAATACACTTGGGAAAGGTATGAATCTTTTTCTTCTCCCCACCCCCCGCCACCAGCTATGGGTAAATAGCAGGACAGACCTGGTTCTATAGCCTTGGATGGCAAATGGACTACTACTGCAGAAAGAAATGGCAACCTACTGCGGGAAAAAAAATCTGCCTTGTCAGTCATGTATCGAAAGTTACATGATCGCCTAAGCGTGCACCACGCATGTCACATAACTGACTGACCTGATAAATGCAGCTATGTATTAGAAGCGTTTAGTATTTATTATTTTCACGTCCAGAGTTTTTGTGATGGATTCCGGGGGTATAACTTCGCTGTTTTGATTCCAATTCCAAATCATAGAAAACGATGACAAAAACAAATATTCTGGGAAGAATCGTGATTATTTAATTTGTTCTTTTTTATATTTATTTTTAGAGCGATATATTGAAATAAAAATTTTAGGACCAGTACGTTTCATTCTTGTCTGAGCAACCGCATTATGCGATAATTTTTATTCCTTATTAAACCAATAACTTTTGTCTTTTCCCTTAAAAGAAGCACTTTGCAGCTTCTCTTTAGAATATGCAAATTGCCAACATCACTACGATTGCAATTTAAAACTATGATAGCGGCCCGAATTGAGGAGTCGGAGAGCCGAGTTCGAATTCCAGTTGAATCCATTACATTCACTTACATGCTACTTGGGAAAGGTATGAATCTTTTTCTTCTCGTCCCCAGCTATGGGTAAATAGCAGAACATACCGTGTTCTATAGCCTTGGATACAATTGATCTACTGCAGAAAGAAATGACAACCTACTGCGGGAAAAAAATCTGCCTCGTCAGTCATGTATCGAAAGTTACATGATCGTCTAAGCGTGTATCACGCATGGCACTTAACTGACTGAATGAATGAATGTAAGGTAGTGAAGAAAAGCGAGAAGAACGGACTAAGCATCATTTGAAAGACAGAATCCATGGATTTTAGCAACAGAATCAGTCTAACACGCAAATTAGAGACAGCAAAATTAAGCAGATACAACAATTTAAATATCTGAGGAGTTTTTGAAAAGAGGATTAGCTGTGCGATATTGGGATAACGAAAGATGTCTTCCAAAAGCCAAGCAAATTATTAAGAAACAGAAGAATTTCGTTAGAAAAAAGGAAAATAGTACAGATCTGGGGAGTTCTACGACAATAAAATATCCGTAGAATTTTCCCTATCGCATCGTTACGTATTTGAGCTCCAAAACTTTCAAAGACAAACATAAATACGAATGCTGGTTGTTATTTTAAGAAATAAAGGGGTACAAATGAAAATATTTGAAATTTACACCTTTTTTTTTCCATTTCAATGAAACAGACGTTATATACTTCAATTTAACCTTTCATTTTCTCACTGAAACCAAGTAACGTCTCTGATATGTCATTTCCGTGTTTACACGCAGCCAAAACTTATTTATTAGATATTGGCAAGGCGTAACAGTCGTTCAAACTCGCTAAGGGCTGGACAAGTAGAATTATGATAGGATTATTATTATATCTACATTTGCATATTCCGACGAGATGTTTTAAGATTATCACTCAATATTGAAGCGAAAGGTTTATTTTTTTTAAAATCACCTTCCTCAGTATCTTCGTCGACACCAGCAACGATATATATATATATATATATATATATATATATATATATATATATATATATATATATATATATATATATATAAAAAGAAAGAGAAACCGCAAACGTTTTTGGGTGTAATGTGGAATTTTAAAAAATATTATGCTTTATTTGCCATAATTTTGCTACACGTGTTTCTGGTCTCGCGGCCGTCATCAGGCAACGGGTAGAGAACCCTTCACGCAGAACTCTTCACTCCCAGTTCAAGAAAGACATTTTGGTCACTAAAACAGAAAAAGAAAATGTCTCATATCGAGAATATTTAACATCGAAAAACATAATGGAAAAAAATAATTATTTTTGATAATACGTGGAAATCTCCTCCCTTTACATGATGACGGTCGCGAGACCAGAAACACGTGTAGTAAAATTATGGAAAATAAAGCATAATATTTTTTAAAAAATCCACATTACAACCAAAAACGTTTGCGGTTTCTCTCTTCTTTTTTAATATACACACTTTTATCGCGTTCTTACTACTATAACCTCTTTCCTTATATATATATATATATATGTATATATATATATATATATATAGTTTGAACAGCGTGAATTCTTTGTCGAATTTTTTTATATGTTCGGTCTATTCAATATATTGTTTTTCGTCACTGTTCTAGAAGGACTAAAACCCTTTTTCTTTTCTTTCTATGTGCCGTGTCCTTTCAGGACGTAGGCTCCCCACTTCCCTCCCGCCCTCCCTTGCAGCTCTCTACAAGTTCTGTCCCTCTGCCACCTCCCCCAGACCACATTCTGTCATCCACTTGATTAATACTGCTAGGTATGTCACGCGATGTTTTCCCTTGTCTCTCTTTTCCCTCTATTCGACCCGTGAGTATCAGATTCTCCAGGCCCTCCTTCCTCATTACGTGTCCCAGGAAATTCAGCTGCCTCTTCCTGATATTAAATATAAGCTTCCACCTTGTTTGCAACCTCTCTGCTGTTCACACGCCCGGTGCATGATATCCTCAGCATCCTTCTGTAGAACCATATCTCCGTCGCCTCGAGTCTCTTCTTCGTCTTTGAGGAGACCATCCAACATTCGCTGCCGTAAAGGAGGACAGATGTCACGTAACAACTCACTACTCTTTTCTTTGTTACCAAACCCTCCGATCTCGCAATACTCTGCCCAGCTTTTGGAATTCGTCCTGGCCATCCCAATACGTCTCCGGATCTCAGTGTCGCATTTATCGTCCTCTGTCAAAACGCTTACATAATATTATGGGAGCCATAGTAACATTATTCTTCTTCTAAATTATTATAATTATTTCCTTTGATTTCTGGCGTTTACACATTTCTTTCCGGGTCCCGCCCAGGGACCTAAGGTTAGAAATGGCATCATAGCACTTTCCACTGACAAAAAAAAAAAAAAATTACATAGATAAAGCCCTTCGTAAAGTGCGGGCTGTACTTCTGAGAATAATTCTGAGAAGAAGAAAAAGAAGAAGAAGAGAAAGAAGAAGAGAAAAAGAAGAAGAAAAGAAAGAAGAAGAAGAAGAAGCAGACTAATGTCAATATTAAATGATCCAAAAAGATGCTATAAGATTCCCTTATGAATAAAAAATTAATAAGTAGGAGAAAAAGAAGTAACTTATTTCTTCTTCTTCTTCTTCTTCTTCTTCTTCTTCTTCTTTAATTATTATTATTATTATTATTATTATTATTATTACTATTATTATTATTATGAAATATTGATATTAAAAATTGAAATACGAGGAACAACAATAGTAAATCGTGGCTTCAGACGGGCCTCACCATCTGTTGTAAGTTAGTCTTTGGTCGGCGGGTCCTACAAGATAAATCTTTTTTTTTTCCTTTTTTTTTTTACGGCAGCAGTAGAAAGTCTGTTAACTCGGGAAACTTCCGGCTTTAGGGTGCTGACCCTTCGATGCTTATTGGCAATATGGAAAGCCCTTGGGTGGAGATTTTTAATCTAATAACATTGATGAAAACGATTATGATGATAGAAAATGGGAAAAGGTAGAAGAACGGGTAAAAAAGAAAAAAATGGATAACCAGAATTAAAAAGAATGAATCAAAATTGTAAAGCGAACATGAGTGGGCTAATAATAATAATAATAATAATAATAATAATAATAAGAAGAAGAAGAAGAAGAAGAAGAAGAAGAAGAAGAAGAAGAAGAAGAAGGAGAAGAAGAAGGAGGAGGGGGAGAAGAAGAAGGAGGAGGGGGAGGAGGGGAGGAGACGAAGAAGAAGAAGAAGAAGGGGAGGAGGGGAGAAGGAGGAGGAGGAGGAGGAGAAGAAGGAGGAGGAGGGGAGGAGGAGGAGACGAAGAAGAAGAAGAAGAAGAAGAAGAAGGAGGAGGAGGAGAAGAAGAAGGAGGAGGAGGGGAGGAGGGGGAGGAGACGAAGAAGAAGAAGAAGAAGAATGAAGAAGAAGAAGAAGAAGAAGAATGAAGAAGAAGAAGAAGAAAGACAAGAGAAGGAGGAGGAAGATAAGAAGAAGAAAAAAGAATAAGAAGAAAAAAGGAGGAGGAGGAGGAGAAAAAGAAGAAGAAGAAGGGGAGGAGGAGGAAAAGAAGAAGAAAAAAGAAGAAGAAGAAAAAGAAAAAGAAGATAAAGAAGAAAAAAGAAGAAAAAAATGAAAAAGATGAAGAAGAGGATGACGTAAAGAAGGAGATGATAATGATTCAAAATATTTGGAACATTACGAGAAAGGAATAATAATTTAAAAGAAAGAAATTTAAATCAAATTAGAAGACGAGAAGAAAATAGGAAATAAGAAGAAAAAGAAGAAAATAAATGAGTTTTAGAGGAAAAGGAAAACTTATTTGAAAAAAAATCATTTTTAATAAAAAAAAAAGTGTTATAATTCGAAAAGACAAAGATTTTTAGAGAAAAAAAAGAATAATGATTAAAAAGAGAATGAATTCAGAAGGAAGTGGAATTGGTTGACAAATTAGAAAAAGAATGGTTTATAGATAAAAAAGCAATAATAAATTGAAAAAGAAAGATGATCATAAAAAGAATTATTTTAGAAAAACAGAAATAATAACCAGAAGAGAATAAAAATTATTATTTCTTTCAAAAAATGGATAAACAAAAGGAAGTGAAAAAAAGAAATATTGCAAGAAAAGGAATGATGATTAGAAAAAGGAATGATTTTTAGGAGAAATGAAAAGATTAGAAAAAATAGAAAAATGAATTATTTTTTTAAAAGGAGTAATAAGAAGAAAAAAGATTAAAAACAATAATTTAAAAAGAATATGAAAGCTGATTAGAAAAAGATTGACTTTTTGAAGAAAATTAACAAGTTGAAAAATAGGTAAAGGAATAATGAGAAGAAGAAAAATTATATTGAAAAAAAAATGAAAAAAAAAATTAGGAAGAAAAGGAATAACGAAAATATAAGAATGACTTTCAGAAAAAAAAAAACAATAACGAGAAAAAAAAAGATTGATTTTCAGGGGAAAAAGAAGGAAAAATGATAATTAGAAACAATTATTTTTTTGCAAGAAAGTGATTAAAAATTAAAAGAATGATTTCTAGAAGAAAATTGATAGAAAAATAAGAATTCTTTTCGTAGAATATGAATGATGATGAAAAAAGGACTCCAGAAAAAGAAAAAAAAAGAAGAAAAAGAAGAAATGCTAGTTCGAAAAAGAGAAAAAAGAATGATTTTCAGAAGAATATGAAGAATAAGTTCAAAAATAATAGAATATGAATGACAAAACGAATGATTTAAAAATAATTTGAAAAAATTAGAAAAAGAATAATAAATAGTAAAATATGTCAATAAAAATAATAATATATAGAAAGAATTTAATGAAAAGAAGTAAAAGAAGAAAATGATTTTGAGAAGAAATTTAATATTTTTGAGGAAAGGGCGACTTAGAAATTTAATAATTTGAAAAATAAAAAAAATGGTAATTAGCAGAATATGAATGATTGTAAAAAGAAAAAAAAAGATAAATTGTAGTTTTTAGGAGAAGAAGAAGAAGGAGAAGAAGAAGAAGATGAAGAAGAAGAAGGAGAAAACTAAGAAGAAGAAGAAGACGAAAACGAAGGAGAAGGAGAAAAAGAAGAAGATGAAGAAGAAAAACAAGATGAAGAAGAAGAAGAAGAAGACGACGAAAACGAAAACGAAGAAGAAAAAGGAGATAAAGAAGAACAAGAACAAGATGTAGATGAAGAAGAAGAAGAAGAAGAAGAAGACGAAAACGAAGAAGAAGAAGAAGACGAAAACGAAGAAGAAGAAGAAGAAGAAGAAGAAGAAGAAGAAGAAGAAGAAGAAGAACGTAGCTGCGGAACTGAAGCTCTATTTGTTCGCATGTTATTGAAATCAAACGATGACTGGTTCAAAACTATGCGGTTGGCCCAATTGTAGGTGGTGTCATGTGCAGAAGGTCATCGTGTACGCGTGTCGGCGGCGGCGACGGCGGCGATGACGGCGGCGGCGGCGGCTGCGAGAAACTGCAGAGGCACGCGCCTAAATGGACGCAGAGGCAGGGCGCGAATCCCAAGGTCTACTTCTCTTCGACCAGCAACGATTATCTGATTAACTAAAACCATTTGTTGATGCTCCTTACTCTTAGCCTTTGATCTTTGCGATTTATTAGTTGTGTCTTTGCGTTTAGTTGTTATTGGGTCTATCGAACAACCTTGCCTCACACGCACCGGTGTCAGAACACTCATTCTCGGTCACGCACACACACACACACACATATACACACATATATATATATATATATATATATATATATATATATATATATATATATATATATATATATATATATATATATATCTAGCTACTAAAGTATATACTTATTTATCGGTGTCTGTGTATGTAGTTTCATACAAAAAACATGCATATGTATATGCATGTAAATGTGTGTGTGTGTGTTTCGAAAGGTTATCTTAGCTTGACACAAAGATACAATATAAGAGCACAGTGAAAAACAGTGATATATATATATATATATATATATATATATATATATATATATGTCATGTGTGTGCATTTTTCTGCATAGTTTCCATATGGATGCAACAGTCACATGCTGCTGTCCATCTCTCTCTCTCTCTCTCTCTCTCTTTCTCTTTCTCTCACTCTCTCACTCTCTCTCTCTTACTATATATATATATATATATATATATATTTATATATATATCTTTCTATCTCCACTCTCCCTCACCCTCTCTCTATATATATATTTATGTTACTGTCTCTTCATACGTATCTATTTATCTATCTATCTATCTATCTAAGAAAGTTCATATCTATATATCTATCGATCTGTTTGTCTGTGTCTATTTGTTTCGGTCTATTCATTATGTATGTATGTATGTATGTATGTATGTATGTATGTATCTATCTATCTATCTATCTATCTATCTATCTATCTATCTATCTGCCTGTCTATCTATCTCAGTCTGTTCCTATCTGTCTGTCTATCTATATCTATCTATCTATCTATCTGCTTGTCTGTTTCTATTTATCTCAGTCTATTCATTATGTATGTATGTATGTATGTATGTATGTATGTATGTATGTGTGTATCTATCTATCTATCTATCTATCTATCTATCTATCTATCTATCTATCTATCTCGTTATTCTTCGCTCTGATTCGTTTCCATCCTTTTTGGTTAATTCACGTACATTTTAGTCAGGTGTTGGGTCCTCATTTGATCGCCTCCTTGCCCACACAGGCAAAATGAGTCTCTGACCGCAAGAATGACAATCTCTCAAAGGTGAACATTCGGAGATCAAAGAGGACAAAGTTGAATTGATGTGATGCAGAAATGGCCCCAGGAAAGAAAGAAAGAAAGAAAGAAAGAAAGAAAGAAAGAAAGAAGGAATGAATGAATGGATGATGGATAGAAAACTGAAAAAGAAACATTGAAAAAAATTAGCAAAAGAAAAATAGTAATAATGAAAATTATTGAAAAATGAAAGAAAAAATTGGAATAAAAATATAGAAAATAAAACAAAAAAGCAATGGAACAAAATAAGGAGTAAAATAAAATGGAATAAAGACGACAGTTAAATAAATAAATAAAATCCGAAAAAAAAGAGAAAAAAAAATATAGAAGCAAATGTTAAAAATTAGATTGGCTATGAAAATGAAAAGATGAAAGGCAGAAAATCAACCTAGAAAAGAAGATGAAAGATTTATAAAAAGAAAGAAAAACGAAAAGAACACGGGAAGAATTGAAGAATTATTTAAGAAAAGAGAAGAGATATGAAGAAAAGATGAAGCGAATGAATTTCTCAGCTTCTCATTCGCAAATGGCCTGTTTCCAACCGCGTTCTCAACTCTGATTGGTTGGCGTATCTGGGTTAATTTATGCCAAATTTGTGACGTCAAAGAGCGAAAATGTGGGGGGAATGAAAGAGAGAGAGAGGGAACGAATAATATCAACAAAAGCAACAAGAAAGAAAGAATCAGAGATAGAATAAGAGTGGGCGGATAGTTTGGTAGATCGAACTCAGCAAACAATACGAAAAAGGAGAGAGAAAATGGATGCCAAAGAGATGAGAAAAGCGGAATTGGTGAGTGAGTGAGTGAGTGCGAGAAGTGTAGTTTATTGGTGGAGAAGTGAACGAGGTCGACATAGCTTGACCTACAGCGAGTCTAGGTCATCAGATTTGAATTCGGTCTTAGCTGAGAACAGGGTAGAGCAGTTAAAAAAAGGCCTTTTACTTTGAAATAAAGGTACAAAGAGAGATGAAAGCGTAAAAGAAAAGAGGGTGAAGAACAAACAAAAATGATCCGAACGAGAAAGAGTCGTAGAGTGTGGCGGTGTTGGGGGTGCAATGGAACGAGTGACATTGAAAAAAATCAGTGACGAAATAACAGAACAGGAGTGATAGTAAAAATGTAATATGTACGCCTTAAGGAATGAATCTATCTATTTATCTATCTATCTATCTATCTATCTATCTATCTATCTAATCTATTTCAGTCTGTTCATTATCTGTCTATCACAGTTTAAACCAAAATCTATCTCTATCTATATCTATCTATCTATCTATCTATCTATCTATCTATCTCTGTACATATCTATCTTTCTATAAATCTATTTCAATCAGTTCATATCTATCTATCTATCTATCTATCTATCTATCTATCTATCTATCTATCTATCTCTGTACATATCTATCTTTCTATAAATCTATTTCAATCAGTTCATATATATCTATCTATCTATCTATCTTAGGCTGTTCATATCTATCCATCTATATACATCTATTTCAATCACTTCATATGTATGCATGTATGTATGTATATATCTAGCTCAGTTTGTTCATATCTATCTATCTATCTATCTATCTATCTATCTATCTATCTATCTATCTTAGGCTGTTCATATCTATCCATCTATATACATCTATTTCAATCACTTCATATGTATGCATGTATGTATGTATATATCTAGCTCAGTTTGTTCATATCTATCTATCTATCTATCTATCTATCTAAGGCCGTTCATATCTATATATCTATACATCTATTTCAATCAGTTCATATGTATGTATATATCTATTTCAGTCAGTCCATATCTATCTATCTCAATGTATTCTGTTTGTCACAAGAAATTCATATCTATCTATCTATCTATCTATCTATATATATATATATATATATATATATATATATATATAAAGAGAGGGAAGGTGAGAGGGGGGGAGAGAAAGTGAAGATACAAGGATAGTTTGAGATAGAAAGAGCAAATTATAATCTGTTTAAAAGTTCCCATGATAATCCATCTATAAACAAGTGAAAATGTAAAAATATGTTCGCACATGCGCACACGTGCACACATCTCTCTCTCTTTCTTTCACTCCCTCTCTCTCTCTCTCCCTCTCTCTCTCTCTCTCTCTCTCTCTCTCTCTCTCTGCATAAATGCATGGAGGCTAAAGACAGTATTATTATAGTTTCTCGATACATGTGCAGTGATTAACAAGCTAGCCTCGTATATACCTTACGTTCGATCCTTGCAAGGTGACCTATACCACGTGCTCGACTGACTCAGCTTAATAAATCTAGCTGCAAAACTAGCCTCGTAGATCATTACTCCTGTGGTGCGTTCGATACATCCTAAAATCATTGCCTTGTACCATACCAAGCTCAGCTTATTAAATATCAGTTATTCGTATAACAATAATAAAATCAGAAAATTATATAAATGATAAAACCTATGAAGAAACGCCAGTTCACATGTTAGTTTCCTCGACAAGGAGAGGCGCAGGTTCGAACACTTGTAGAGGGTACATTTTCTTTATTAAGTTTTCTTAAGTGCGCAAGATAGTAGACATAATACACACTGTTTAAAAAAACGAAGTGTCGACTAAAATACGGGTAACCGCTAGAAAATAAAAATTAAAGCAATATATATATATATATATATATATATATATATATATATATATATTAAATCATTAACCTTTGTATTTGTTTTTTGTATGAATAATTCATGAATTTGTAAATTAATTGCACCTTTATTGAAAAATATATATATATATATATATATATATATATATATATATATATATATATATATATATATAATGTATAGATATATTTCAATTTCAAATGATTAACGAGGTCACACTTTTCCATCCTATCCAAAAATTACTTTTTGGAATTTAACGAAATTATCAGAGAATAATGGTAACATGTATATACACCTACTCTGTAAAAATTGTAAGGACAAAGTGTGTTAAATTATTAGCAAGGTGTAGTAATGACCACTGTAAAAAAAAGAAAATAAAACTTTAATTTCTTCATTTACAGACTTTTATGGAGACATACATTAACTAAGATGAAATTAAATCGAAATAAAAAATAAATAAATAAACAGAGTTCAAAAAGGATAGTGGATTTGGTTAATATGATATATGTGATCCTTGTTTTAAAAAATATCTTAGAAAAGGCGGTGGTCCATCGAGCATGTCAAATTCTGGATCTCCTCTGATGTAATTTCACGTGATACGTTGAATGTTTCCTGCGATAAGTCATACTTGCTTCTAAATTGGCGTCCATTCTCCTAAACACGACTCTTCATAATGCTCCACAAATTTTCATTTGGGTTTAAGTCTGGAGAATCGATCGTCCAGTTCATCTTCCGAGGGCCACATTTTTGCATTTAATCTGTAGTTTTATGCGCTGAATGCGAAAAGAACATTATCTTGCATAAATACGATGCTTCTCCTGAAGGTGATGCTTTGCATTTTAGCCAATATTCTAGGAATTCTTTGAGGAAGGTTATATAAGCATCCGCGGTTATTTTCTTACCGCCAGGTACTCTCCACCGACCAACCATGATACCTTCAAAAATACCAGCCCAAATCATAATACCTCCTCCTCTTTGTTGGTGTGTCAACCGTTGATGAAGATCTCGTCCATTTACGACCCAACCTTTGCCTCAACCATCAGTGCCATCAAGTGTTACATGACTTTCATCTGTGAACATTCGAGAAATCGACCTTCATGTTCTCCTTTGCTCATTTCAAACGCATTTGTATGTGTACTTTTGTCAATTGAGGCATTGTCACTGGTCACACTGATGTCCCGACCTTTTTCAGAAGATGATAGTGATTACTTCTTGACATTGTTGTTTCGCCAGTGCTCCTGAAATGTGCGCCACTGGCCAGGTCTGGGTTATTTACAGTTTCACGTTTCATTCATGACAAAATACGTCGGGGAAACAACCCCCGAGTAACCCTTATCGGCCCTCTTACGTACTTTCAATGGAGCTGCAACAAATCTTTTCACAGTTTGGTGATATCTTCCAATTATTTTGGATATTTCTAATGTAGATTTGCCTTTGGAAAGTTCAGTTGCTATAATATCTTTCTCAGACGACTTCAAGCCACATTTACGACCCATGGTTTAACGATTATAATGACACTCATTTATAGTCTGGAACACGTCTATATCGTGTTAATATTGCAAATGGCCGCCGTTTGTTTCCTGTTGCGCAGAAGAATACAGTTTTTTGTACAGCCTGCGCATATACTTAATCCCATTATATTGGGAAATTTTCGTTAAATTCCGACTGGTAGCTTTTTGGACAAAATGAAAAAAAAAGTCACCTCGTTAATAATTTGAAAAGCATTAATAATTTTAAATTTTAATAATTTTAAATAACTTTCGTTGTGACCGAAGGCTCTTGGGACAATGAACAGTATGAACAATTTTTGTACTCTTTCACTCCCACCAAAAGGAAAAATGTAAGAACGCTTGAAAACGTAAATAAAAATAACAAATACACACACACACACACACACACACACACACACACACACACACACACACACACACACACACGCAATTGCTAGATTAAGCTTTGAACCTTTGTACCTTAGAAATGATTTAAGATATCTTACTGGAAGTCTCCGACGTTTTTATAACATGACTGGACTTTACTCTGAGCAATAATAATGTATAATTACTTTCCAAGCTTAACAAAAGAATCGTGATGAAATCGATCATAAACGAAAATGACATGTTCATCATTAATTAATCATAGCTAAGGGTCGGAAGCTCATGAAGAATTGAAATAAAGTTGATATATATATATATATATATATATATATATATATATATATATATATGCACACACACGCACACACACACACACACACACACACACACACACACACACACACACACACACACACACACATATATATATATATATATATATATATATATATATATATATATATATATATTATCCCAGGATCATTTCTCAACTTATTAAAGATGATCTTGGCCTCTCTAACTTTCTAACATTCTGTCCTGGAATAACAAGGTGCCTCACAGGTTTCATGTAGGATTTCATTTTCAAGTCTTTTTTTACTGCTCCTTGGACTGTCATAGCTGAAACTCCTCTCTCAAGTGCCAAACGTCTCATGAATTAAGTTGGATCTTGATCTTTTTAGCTCTAAGTTAAAATGATTATCCCTCTTCCTGATCTGTTCTCCTGATGCACTTTTTCTCTCTGTTGTTCCTTCTCATTTAAACTTATTCACCGTTCTCTGATTGGTTATTGAATGAACTTTGAAGATGGAAGGCATTGTATGAATGTTGTTATCATTATTGAAAGCATGAATTATCTTTTTCCTCTCACCATTGCTCAGTTCGGAAGACAGCGGCATGACAGAAAAGTATTTTACCCTATTCTCTTTCTATCTGAATAACTCAAAGGAAGAAATAATCAAGAAAGGTAGTGAGAAGGAAAGAAAGAAAAGAAAGACAGAAGGAAAGAAAGGCTAACACAGTGAGAAAGAAAGAAAGAAAAGAAAAGAAAAAAGAAGGAAAGAAAGAAAGTCTAACACAGTGAGAAAAAAGAAAGTGATAAGAGCTAACGCAGTGAGAAAGAAAGAAAGAAAGAAAGAAAGAAAGAAGGAAAGAAAGAAAAGTGTAACGTAGTGAGAAAACAAGAAAGAATTAAATAAAGAAGGAAAGAACGGTGAGAAAGAAAAAAGAAGAAAAGAAAGGCTAACGCAGTGAGGAAGAAGAAAGAAAGAAAAAAGGCTAACGTATTGAGAAGACAAGAAAGAAATAAAGAAAGAAGGAAAGAACAGTTAATTCGGCGAGAAAGAAAGAATGAAAAGCTAACACAGTGAGAGAAAAAAAAGAAGGAAGCAAAGAAAGAATTGCTAACACGGTGAGAAAGAAAGAAAGAAAGAAAGCAAAAAGAAAGTAAGAGAGAAAGAAAGGCTAACTTACTGAGAAAGAAAGGGAGGAAGAAAGAAAGGATTACATACTGAGAAAGCAAACAAACAAGAAAGAGCGGATACCTCAGTGAGAAAGAAAAAAAAGGAAGAAAGAAAGGAAGAAAGAAGACTAACGAATTAAGAAAGAAAGAAAGAAAGAAAGAAAGAAAGAAAGAGAAAGTAAAAAAGAATCCGAATCAAAGAATAACAGAAAAAGACAGAATGACAGGGTAAAGAAGTGAGAAAGGAAGAATAAAAGAAAAAAAAATGGGAAACGAAAAACTAACAGATTGAGAAAAAGATAAAGAAAACAAGTTAGAATAATAGAGGGAGAAAGAGTGTGTGAGGAATTTGAAAGAGTAAAACAGAGAATGGGAAAAAAAGGAAGAAAAAAATGACAAAGCAAGAAAAAAAGAAAGAAAGGTCAAACAAACATACAACAGAGTAAGAAAGAAAGAAAAACAGTGAGAAAAGGTAGACATGAGAAATATGAGGAATATAAGAGAATGAATGTAAAAAAAAGGGTGACAGAATGAGAAAATTTAGAAATAAAAAATTACATAGGATAGAAACACAAGAAAAAAAGAAAGAAAATCCGAAAACAAAAAAAGGAAGGAATGAAGAAGAAAAAAATTAGTTAATAGAGAATAAGAAAAAAAAAGAAAGAAAAGAAAGAAAGAAAGAAAGAAAGAAAGAAAGATTGTAACTAAGTAAGTAAGCCGGGACAGAAGAAAAAGAAAGAAAGAAAGAAAGAAAGAAAGAAAGCTGGAATAGAAAGAAAGAAAGAAAGAAAAAAAGAAAGAAAGAAAGAAAGAAAGAAAAATTGTAATTAAATAAGTAAGCCGGTACAGAAGAGAATGAAAGAAAGAAAGAAAGAAAGAAAGAAAGAAAGCTGGAACTGAAAGAAAGACAGCTAGAAAAGAAAGAAAGAAAGAAAGAAAGAAAGAAAGAACGAAAGAAAGAAAGAAAGAAAGAAAGATTGTAACTAAGTAAGTAAGCCGGGACAGAAGAAAAAGAAAGAAAGAAAGAAAGAAAGAAAGAAAGAAAGAAAGAAAAAGAGAGCTAGAAAAGAAAGAAAGAAAGAAAGAAAGCTGGAATAGAAATAAAGAAAGAAAGAAAGAAAGAAAGAAAGATTGTAATTAAATATGTAAGCCGGTACAGAAGAGAATGAAAGAAAGAAAGAAAGAAAGCTGGAACTGAAAGAAAGACAGCTAGAAAAGAAAGAAAGAAAGAAAGAAAGAAAGAAAGAAAGAAAGAATTACAGGAAAAGAAAGAAAGAAAGAACAGACGAATGATAGAGAATGAAAGAGAAAAATAATAACAGACACAAAGAAAAAGAAAAAGAAATATAATAAATCACGATATATAAAAAAAGAAAGAAATACAATGAAAAAAAAACGAATAATAGCGCGGGAAGCGTGAAAGTATGTAGGAAAAAAATCAGTATATATGTATTTTGTGCTAGCACGAAATTACAAGTCATCGTGACCGAGGGTTTGTGATCCCTATCTCCCAGAAACTGAAACTAGGGCCCACTCAGGATAGTTGCAGTATAAGTCAAAGTTGGGCTCTGTGCTGGTGAACAACCACAAATGTGCCAGAGCTTGTGTCTGCCACACGGATGGTTAGCCGCCTGAGTAGATTGGCACCCTCGGATAAGAGTGGCCAGCCATGATATATATATATATATATATATATATATATATATATATTCTAAATCAAATATATTCAATTGTATACTATACTAAATCTAATATATCGAATTTAATCATTTGTAATGACTCGCCTCACCGACTAATGTGTCGCAGAAAACCAACATTGTATATAAAAAAATAATATATATGTTGGTCATACCACTACTTGATTGTCTCGAAGGTTGAGTTTTAATTTGAATGATGCATCTCTCAACATTTACAACAGCGTGCCTGTCCACATTCGCAATTTAGGAACAATTCTTGTTGAAAATACATCAATACTTTTTCATGAAAATAATAAACATAAGCTAAAAATTCTTGTAGCTATCTATGTTAAAAAATTGAAACTAACTCTTAATAAAATTAATTATGAATACGGAACAAATGTTTTAACGTTTACAGTAGATAGTTTAAAATATCTAGGTTTTAACGATTAGGTTTAAGTAGCTTTTTAGACATTTCAATGACTTAGTGACTTCCCTTGTCGTTTACATCATAAAATTTTAAAATCGTACAGTACATAACCTTAGCGTTTTTCACTTCACAAGTAAAAATTTAATTTTCAGATGAACACAAAAATCTTTTGTCTTAGAAAAAGGCAACACCTTGATGATGACACTGTGCTAGTGTTGAAAGTATTCTGCATAAAATGAATATGCATCAACATGGTAATTTTCTTTCCTCCTTTAATAAGGACACCAAGATACTCGTCTGTAATTCTGAGAGTATCTTATTTTTAATAAGTAGACAAAAACTTGTCTTAATGAGTTAATGAGAAATGTTTTACACACACACACACATACACTTATCAGACTGAAATATATATATATATATATATATATATATATATATATATATATATATATATATTGATAGGCAGATATTGACCAACAAATGTATTAAAATAAGTTTTCTATTTTTATTCAAAAATGTATTCATTAACATCAAAAACATATCGATTTATCGAAATATATTCAGGCGTCCTTCGATTGATGCGTTTTCGATTAGTGTGCTAAAATTTATACATACCAATATTGGTTTAGTGCATATATAATACCCGATTAGTGCGGTAAAACATTCTGACTTGGCATATCGACTCCAGTCAATTTCTCACCAACGTGACGTGGCTTCCCTCTGTCTTTTCTACAAATATTTTCATAGCTACAGCTTTGACGAGCTTTTTTCCCTGGTGCCCGGAACTACGTGAGTTTAAGCGTGCTACTAGATTGGCATCTAGGTCCCATCCTTTTACTGCTGAATGAGTAAATGTAACCGTCACTTCTACTTCAAAAGTTTCTTTTCTCGCACTTCCTGCCTGTGGAAATACACTTGTTGCCCTCATTCCACACCACACGGTCAATTTTGGTCAAACTTGAATCCGTCATGTTCGGGTCGTTATCACACGACACTCAATAATGGCAATAGTGACGATTGATGAAACCATTAACATGGGATATAATCTAGTCTCCCCAGAGAATGCTTTCAAACAATTCTGGCCAATCTTCATGCCAACTTAGTATTAACTCCCCTTATTCCATTCTGCAGTCACAGTCTTTAAGTTGTAGGTCTTGCAGTTAAATAAGAAATCCTTATTAGTGTTGCCTGTTTAAAAAATATTTTCAACATTACTTCAGTGATACTAAAAATTCTATAAGTAATTTGTAATGCCTAGTTAATTTCCACGCACCCTGTAGAGAGAGTCAGAACTAATTTCAACTCGGAACTAAGTTCAACTTAAAACTAATTTCACCTCGGAATTAATTTCAAATCGAAATTAATTTCAACTCGGAACTAATTTCAACTCGGAATTAATTTCAACTCGAAACTAATTTCACCTCGGAAATAATTTCAAATTGAAATTAATTTCAACTCGGAACTAATTTCAACTCGGAATTAATTTTAACTCGAAACTACTTTCAACTCGGAATTAATTTCAACTCGGAATTAATTTCAACTGGGAACTAATTTCAACTCTGAACTAATTTCAACTCGGAATTAACTTCAACTCGGAATTAATTTCAACTCGGAACTTATTTCATCTGGGAACTTATTTCAACTGGGTATTAATTTCAACTCGGAACTAATTTCAACTCGATTTAAAATCAAAGTTATCAATTTCCGTGAATTCCTAAACAATATACAATGAGTTGGTGTTAATTTTTTAATTTAGAATTAAAAATCCTTAGCAGATAAGACAATTCAGAATTCATCTTTTCAGCAACTTTCATTCGTTTTTGTTGCAAATGAATAAAGTGGTACTTTTTTATTTACTTTTATTCGTTTAAATCTGATCCAATAAAAATGCAATGTTCTTTGTAGTGAGAACAGTAGATTGCTTAGCTGATTTTTTCGTAAAAAACTCTCGTTAAAAAAAGCCGCTATTGATCAAAATTTACGAAAAATTCCGAGTTGAAATACTCGACTCTCCCGTCGAATTCGACGTATGAGGGTCAACAGAAACGGACGGCTCGACACCAGCACATGAGATTTGATTATTGTGGTGAAGGTTTTGTGCAGAAACATCCACACATTTTGAAGGGCCGAATACAGAGACCTCGTGCACTACGTGCCACAAGGTCCCCAAACGACCCTCCGCAGGTATTGAATTCAGAGTTGTCCTTCTCCTAGACCAGTTGCCATCCAAGGCTATAAAACCCTCCCATAGCTGGAGGGAGAAGAAGAATGTGATGGATTTGACTGGAATTCGAACTCGGCTGTCCGATTCCCCAATCCAAGCCGCTATCCACTACTCCACCGTGCCTCCTGCCGATTGTGTCTAGCCTGTCGCCTCTGAGTGTTGACTTCAATGTTCACTTTTATATTTATATTTACATACGCTCTATCTCTGATCCCATGAATATTGCACACCTTAAAAATATATATATATATATATATATATATATATATATATATATACTTTATTATAGGATATTACATACAAACATGTAAAATAACGCTACACAAATGCACTCAATCAACACATCTCAGTCATTAGTAATTGAGTGATTAGTACAATTTATTAGGATTTTAATCACATACAATCTTTTTATGTGGTTGTTTCTATGTAATATCCTATAATAAAGTATATATATATATATGTGTGTGTGTGTGTGTGTGTGTGTGTGTGTGTGTGTGTGTGTGTGTGTGTGTGTGTAGTGTATATAAATATAAAATATATATATGTATAATTATTTATATATTATATACGTGGTACTTATTAGAAAGCGCTCAATATCAGAGATAGAGCTGACATATTTGGTTGTCTGACGATCGCTAAAGCGTGAAACCCAGAGTCACAAACTCACATCTATCCAACCATATATATATATATATATATATATATATATATATATATATATATATATATATAGAGAGAGAGAGAGAGAGAGAGAGAGAGTTCCCCAGTCATTATCAGAGACCTACTTGCATCATTACATACATGTAACCATAATAGAAATATTTGAATAATTTTCTAATCTTTATAATACACATTCTGTGTGAGTTATTAGAACATAGGTTCCCAAGTAGGTATCTACGCAGACGACACTACTATTTTTACTCCTGTCTCAAAAACAAATCTAGTGTTGTTGACAAAACTAACCTGGCCATTCGTCTCGAAAAGGACTTCCAATCGGTTGTGAACGAGGACAAGAATTGGATGGTTAACTTTAACGCCTCAAAAACAAAACTGCTCTCTATTACTCAACACAGAGAACCATCTCTGCCCCCCCCCATTAGAATGTCTGACGCTCAACTTCTCGAGAGTACCTCTTTGCGACTGCTCGGTCTCACATTGTCCGCTGACCTGAGATGAAACAAATACATTGAGTCAATAGCTTCGTCCACCGCAAGGAATGTTGGCTCACTGTGCCGCGCCAGGAAATTTTTCTCCCCGGAATCGATCCTTCAAATCTACAAATCAACCATTCGCCCTTGCATGGAGTATTGCTGCCATATATGGTCTGGAGCCCCTTCTGTTTGCCTCGGGGTTCTTGATTAGATCCAGAGACGGATATGCAACGTAACTAGCCCTGATCTGGCATCTCGTCTGCAGTCGCTCTCTCACAGACGTGCTGTCGCCTTCCTTTTATAACTACTTTCATGGTAACTGCTCCGAAGAGCTGCTTTCACTGGTTCCCAGACTTCATGAATTTAAGCGTTCTACTAGGCTGGCAGCTCTCTCACACCGTTTCACTGTCGAAACTGGTAAATGTAACCATCTCTTCTACTCCAATAGCTTCATATCGTGCACCTCTCACTTGTGGAACTCGCCCCCCTCTTCTTGTTTCCCTGATAGCTATAATCTCCAACTATTCAAATATAATGTCAGTCGACGTCTCCAGATGCCTTGATCTATCCCCTAGCCTTCTCTTCATCCTTTCCTCTATCACTCCTATTTGCTCTAGCAACAACTCTCTGTAACTCCTTGCGTGCTTGTGACTTCCCGCCTTGCTTGGAGTGAAACGCTTAAAACAAAAATCCAAAATTTCAGAACCTGCCTAATTTTGATATTTTTAATTCTTTATCTGTACTCCTCGCCGATGACCATAAATTCGGTTTTTCTTCCAATTACTGGTTAGTTCATTCTTCCGCTTTCCTCTTGCCCATAACCATGGATAAACTACTAAAAAAAGAAAATGTCATATTGTTCTAACTCGTCTATCAGTGTCAGCAAATGGTGAATTGATTAGGTTTTTCGAATGGAGGCATTGTCGTGCATTATTGGAACAGGCAAGGTTAGGATATTACGAAAAAGCAGATGCTTAATGATGTCGATTTTGTTTGTTGTTTATTCGCACAATAGCTGTGACTTTCAAACTTGTTAATCCTCCGCCATAACCATTCACCACGACTGAATATTCGTCTCTTGCTACGGAATTGGCGCAAAAATACCGACACTCCAGTGTGAACTACAGATGAGAAAACGAACGGGGCAGCAATAACGAATATTTAGCCGAATTTAAAAACAGTTTTATCAATCTGATCATTTGTCAAGTTGCATTTCCCCTGTATTGCTAGATATTTCAAACATCTCTCGAAAACATTCCACTAGGAAATAAATAGCCAAATTATATATAGATATATTTTTTATTTCCTTAAAGAAGCTATTAGTCGCCTCTTGAAAACTTTAGCAAAGCAATTTTGTTAACCAAAACACTATGAACTAGGCTCAACATATATATAGATAATATTAATGGTCAATATATATATATATATATATATATATATATATATATATATATATATATATATATTTCCAAGGGATATAACCCAGGTAGAGCTCAATGTCCAGGACGGAGCAAGAATAAAAATATAAAAGGGTCAAACACTAATATTCCATGGTTTATAATTTATTACATTGAAATCGTAATCCAATACACCAGACCCACAAATTCAAAAAATAAATCAGAAAATATAACTCTTTTTTTATATTATATTATATTATATATATATATATATATATATATATATATATATATATATATATATATATATATATATATATATATCTGATGTGCTATACCACTCAGTTACAGAGAAGTGTCTGTTTAGCAAAGTCTAAATAATTTATAAGTAGTAATATTGTTTATTTAAAAAAAAAAAGAATAGAGCATTTGCTTACATAAATTGTACCTTTTAAAATTACGTATTAACAGAATATTTTCACACTGATGAACTGAGAAACATCGAAACAGTTTTTATGTGGATGGCAATATATATATATATATATATATATATATATATATATATATATATATATATATGCTCCTGAAAAAAAATTATTTCGGTTGAACTCTTCGGGTAGAAAAGTGAATTTTTATACAGTGACTATCACTACTTGTGATGCAAGTCTCTTCGTTAGTCGAATCGAGTTCTCCGGTCACTGGCGTGTTTGTCTAAAAATAAACACGTCTAAATTTTTCTTCCTTCATACCGTGTCCCAATGGCTTAGAGATGCCAAATCGGCCGGGTTTCGATCCCACGATAACCCATTCATTGTGCAACCATGGCGAAGACGGCTGAACTTGACATGAAGCTCTGAATGAAGATAGTCGATGCATACAAAGTGATGGATATACAACACTATCCAATTGTTTAAATGTTCCTAGATCAACAATTTGTAACATTATCAAGAAGTACAACGAGATTCATTGTGTTGACAAAAAATTAAAGATTGGAAGAAAACGGTTAATTCCTGAGAGAATGGAAAGGAAAATTGTTAGAGACGTCCCGAAGAATCCTCATTTAACGACAAAGGACATTGTCGACGATGTAAAGACATCAGGGTTGAATGTATCGAAGAAGACAGTCACTAGTTGCTTTCATCGCACAGGACTTCGAGGTTGTCGACCAAGGAAAATTCCCTTGCTTAAGACTAAACACCTAAAATGCAGATTAGATTATGCTAAAAGCCATCTAGAACATGGGAGTAAATATTAGAACTCTGTTTATATGGTCAGATGAAACGAAACTAGAATTATTTGGTGACATGAACGCCAGTTATGTATGGAGGAAGTTGAATGAATCTCGCAAACTAAAAAATACCCTCCCTACAATTAAACACGGTGATGAGAGCATTCTGTTCTGGGGATGTTTTGCTGCTTCTGTTCCAGGGTTACAGGGTATCATGGATAAAGAGCAGTATTTGGCTATTCTTTTAAAAATAATATAAAACAAAATGCACGAAAGACGTCGTTGGGGGCGTCACTGGACGTTTCAACATGACAATGATCCGAAACACATGACATGAATTGTTACAAAATACTTAGGTGACAGCAAAATTAAGGTATCGGCGTACCCCAAACAAAGTCAAGACCTAAACATCATTGAAAATTTATGGGCATATTTCGCTAAAAATTAAGAGAAAGAAATTTGGAGAAACTAAAAGCTATTGTCAAGAAATGAGAAAAACAAATACCTATCAGTTTGTGCTGTGATCTTGTAAAGAATTATCAAAAATAATTAAAGGCAATAATCAAGAATAAAGGTTTGAAATTAATTGATTATTTGGACAAGAAGGACAATAATTTTCTCCTATGTTAATTTTTTTTTTTTGATATTATTGTCTGGCATTAAAATAAAATTGTAAAATTGTGTTATTGTCTGACATTAAAATAAAAATTTTGTTGCGGGCATCATTGCACATTCTTTCAAATCCATTATTTCATTCTCTGTGAAAAAATGTACATGGAATTTCCATGAAAATTTGAGGTATTACAGCTTCATTTGTAATCATAAAACGGATGTGAATAATTCTGTCCAGAACTATATATATATATATATATATATATATATATATATATATAGAGAGAGAGAGAGAGAGAGGTAATAGAATATAATAATATATGCATAAGAATATCACGTATTGAACTATAAAGTGATTTATGAGTTAGATCATTTTAACGGTTCTGCTGTAAGAAAAATCACGCGACATTGTGCTGTTTTTTCTGTTTTGCAACGAATTTTTATAATATGGAGGCAGATCAGTCATGCTTAAACAATTTAGCTTTGTATAAACTCTAATAAAAAAGAAAAAAAAACGTTCATGTCTTCTTGCTGTTATCTTGCTCGTCTGAATTATGAACCATGTCACGATTTTTGTTAAACTGAATTCTCATTAGCGCATCGATCATATCAATTATAATAGAACAAAGACTGTCTGGAGAAAGGGTTTCTTTAAAAGAAGAAAACCTATATTTTTAAGACGGGGGTTGAATACAGTACCCAGCAGAGACTGAACCAGATATTAGTATTACTAAAAATTAGTATTATTCATTTTTTATTAACTTTCTTGCAGATTATTATTTCCGAAACGCTAAGGTACTGAATATTCTTCATGTAGTAAATTAAGACAACCAAAAAGATTGTTAAATTCAATTTGAATACTTCTTTTATATGTCATGTCCTTCCAGGAGGGGTTGACAAAGGCTCTCCACAACTTGCCCTCTTTTCTTGCTTTAAGTAACTCTTGCCACTTTACTAAACTTTTTGGCCTTGTTCTACAATTCATCTCAATAAACTAGTCAAATAGTGGTTTCAATCTGTTACTTTTTCTTTAAATGGTCTTATGAGTGTTAAATTCTCCAAGTTTTCTTTCTTCATGTCCTCCAGCATTTCAACTATCTTATTTTTTAACCGGGTATTAAACTCACACTCTTAAACTGAAGGAATCAGCACATATGCTAACCCACAAAAATATCCTGAGCCGACCAAGCATAGAAATGAATACAATATGGGAACCAGTAATAAGAAGTGCCAGAGAAACGCGATAATAACAGAAAAATTGCAATATGAGCTCTGGTAAAAACATGCAATGATAACAGCAAAAATTGCAATGTGAGCACTGTTAAAAAATGGTTGCTGAAGACATTAGGTTTATAATACCCAGAAATTCATATCAAGGACTCATGGCACAGTGGATAAAGGCGTTAGTTAGATCCAGTGACAGGACCCAAGGAGTGTGAGTTCAATACCCGGTTAAGGCAGTGGAGAACTTGGAGAGGGGAATTAACAGAAGATAACTGATAACTGACATCCATTAAACATGGCACGTGGAACTAGAACAATCTACCCCAGTGAGTGAAATGAAGGGTTCAGTTTGACATTTCAACCACCTGAAGAAGGCCGGAGTGTATAACGGCCGAAGCGTTGTAATAAATATGGCGATAAAGATGAGGAGAATAGCATGATTAATGTAAATAATTATGATTATCATAAAAATTATTATTATTGTAATAAAATATGTATATATAATATAATATTTTTATATTGTTAATAATCTCTTCAGAAAATAAGTAGTTCCTCACAGTGTAATTTTAAAAAATTTCTTGTAACCATGGGATGACATGAATTCTGATAATGGTTTTGTCGATACCTTTTTCGATATACACAACACACTTTGTTTATCAAGGAAATATTGATTTTAAATTATTCTTCATTTTATGCAATAAAGTTATTTGTGATATTCTTTATTAAGTAATTTTATTTAATTAAAATTTTCCTTACATTCAGACTGTATATAGACACAGATAATTATGACTAATTTAATTAAGATATATTAAGTAAATGAAAACATCCTTTTATTAAAAATATAACCGGAATTTTCAAATGAAAAGATTTTTTTTTCTCCCGATTACTTTTTTTCCTACAGTTATGACGTCTTCAGTGATTTTATTGTTCCAAATACGTTTTTCCTTTACACCCTTAAAATCAATTAACTGAGATTTTTGACAAAATCAACAAAAATAAGATGAAAGAAAAGATTATAAAACGTCAAAAAACAAAACAAAAAAACAAACAATTCTTAGGAAATCGGATAACTTTACATTAACTGCTATTTTAAGTCTATTATGTAATTAATGTAGATGTTTTCTTTTTTATTAATTAATTAATTTATTTATCTATTATTATTATTATTATTATTATTATTATTATTATTAGATTTGCCTTTGGTTTCTGCTGTGTGCTCATTTCTTTCCGGGTCCCTACCAGACACCCAACGTAAGAAAGGGCATAATGGCATTTTTACTGAGCAGATTTGAAAAAAAATCTCATATATTTTACATAGATAAAGCCCTTCGTAAGGTGTGGGCTGTACTTGTCAGTACAATTTTTTTGTATTTCTTTAAGGCATGTGCTACCAGGACTCACTTCAATGAGTCAATCAATCCGAGAGCTCCAACTACAACTCGAATTGTTAATGTTCTCATGTGCCATATTTTTAGATCTCCATTTTCAAGGTGCTTTTATTTTGATAGTTTTTTTTCAAGATCTTCAAAGATACATTATTATTACCTATAGGAAGTGCCATATCAATAAGAAAGTACATTCTGTTCTTTTGGTCTTTGTTCACAATGTCTGGCCGATTAGCGTTAATTGTTCCGTCTGTGTGCGTTGTAAAGTCCCATAAAATTGTCACAGAGTATTATTATTATTATTATTTTATTTCCTTTGCTTTTTCTGAAGGATACTCATTTTTTCCGGATCCCAACCAGAGACCTAATGTCAGAAATGGCATAATGACATTTTTCCCAGATCAATTTGGAAAAAATATATTACACATATTTTACATAGAAAAAGCCCTTCGTATAAAAAGCCCTACTTATACGTACAATTTTTTTTGTATTTCTTTAAGGCATGGGCTACCAGAGATTCCTTCAATGATTCTATTTGAATATTTTCCAATCAATCTGAGGGCTCTAATTAAAACTGGAATTTTTAATGTCCTCATGCGCCACATTTTTGGGACTTCGATTTCAAGTTCCTTGTATTTTGATAGTTTTTTGAAGACCTTCAAATATACACTGCAGTCTTCAGGGACTGCCATGTCAATAAGGAGAAATATTTTGTCATTGCGGCCTCTAATCACGATGTCAGGTCGATTAGGTTTGATTGTTTTGTCTGTGTGCATCGTGAAGTCCCATAAAATTATTACAGGTCCTTTCTCCCTAACTGGGTTTGGGTAGCGTTCTTACCAATTTCTTCCAGTTTGCTTTCCGTAGGTTTTGTAGATTTTCCAGTGCAGATCTATTCTGTCATATCGGGGGGTTACATTCAGTGGGGGGGGGGACAATACTGCGCAACCTGATACGAGATAGTCAATTATTTCTGGATATTTATCACAGAATCTGCATTTTTAGACTAACACAGTTAGTATTTGTGCTTGGTAATTTATATTTAGCAAGCATAGGTCCTGTGCATATATATTATATTGTACATTATCATATTATTATTATATTATATATTATTATATTACTACTATATTATACGTTATTATATTATTATTATATTACTAAATTATATTATATATTATTGTATTATCATATTATACATTATTATATTATTATTATATTATATATTATTATATTACTATCATATTATATATATTATTATATTATTATTATAATATATTATATATTATTATATTATATATTATTGTATTATTATATTACATATTATTATATTATATATTATTATATTATTATTATATTATTATATGACATTATTATTTCTTTATATTGATAATGATTTCTGAAGAAGATGAAGAGTTCCACACATGTGACTTCGTGCTACACGAGCCCAATAAGAACAAGAAATTAGTTTTGGTTTGTTTTGTTTTACGGCAAATGAACATCAATGGGCTATTTAATGCCGACCAGATTTTTATTGCTGATAATATTTTTTTCAGTATGTGTTGCTGGTAATATTTATTTTTCCTAAAATATACTGCTCGGAATTTTTTTCAGCAATGTTTTGCTGATAATATTTTTTCCAAAATGTATTGCTGATAAATTTTTCTTCAAATATTCATTTTTTTTTTTTTTTTTTGAGGTAATATTTTTTGGCAAAAATGTATTGCTGGTAATAAAAACCTATTTTTACACGTTTTGATCCCAGTTTGAGGGTTAACTATTTTCCCATAGCTGGAACTCTAAAAGGTGCTACCACCCCGTGTCAGGGTGGTCCTGGAACACCAGCAATTAAGAGGTGTTTCCAAGCTCCTAAAACCTCCTGATCAGAGGCCTTGCTGTCGAATGTAGTTTATCATCTTACCTAGGACGGAAGAAATTTCGTACATTTTTTTTTTAAACTTTTCACCCCAAGGAAGGTGGGAAGCCACTAGGACACAAGGGGTTACAGAAGATTTGGAGCAAGATCAGATAGGAGTGATAGAGGAAAGGATGAGGAGAAGGATAGTGGATAGATCAAGGCACCTGGAGATGTCGATTGACATTACATTTGAATAGTTGGCGATTATAGCTCTCAGGGAAACTGGAATAGGGAAGGGAGCCCCACAGGCGAGAGGTGCGAGATATGAAGCTATTGGAGTAGAAGAGACGGCTACATTTAGTAGTTTCGGCAGTGAAAGGGTGAGAGCGGGATGCCAGCCTCGTAGGGCACTTGAATTCATGAAGTCTGGGAACTAGCAAATGCAGCTTCTCGGAGCAATTATCATAAAAGTATTTGTAAAAAAAAAAAAAGACAGAGAGAGGCGACGGCGCGTCTGTGAGGAAGTGACTGTAGACGAGATGCCAGAACAGGGTCAATTATATTGCATATCCGCCTCTGGAGCTTATCAAGTATCCCGAGGCAGTCTACTTCATTGTTAAAATTTTTGTTACAATCATTTGAAAGAAAAGTAAAAGATAGAAATAAAATAGCATAAAACAGAACAAAAATACAAATGTTAGATGTGGCGTTGAAACTAAAGTTAATTTTTTTATATGTTAGTTATTTGTTTTTTCATCATATAGTAAATCTAAAATTTCTTTTTTTTTGTGGGGTACTCTTTACAGCTTGGTCTAACCAATTTCACACACAAGGCTTGGGTTAACCTGTTGGATGGTTTTCAAATACTTACCAAATTTGCCCCAGCTATGGGTTTAACATGGGTTTCTAAAGTCTCCGCTTTCATAATTAAATTATATATATATATATATATATATATATATATATATATATATATATAAATCGGGGTGGGGGTGCTGTCTGTGTGTGTGACCTAATTCATGTGAAGCTAATTGAAGATTGAACTCTCTGTGTTATGCGAGGTAAACACTTTTGCTTCGGCAAGCGACATATAAATAGAAAGAGTGAAATGACCTAAAATTAAGGTTTAAATAAAGTCTCGTGTTGTGTTCTCGTAAAAATATAGTTTCGACGGGAAATTCCGAGAGTTAACCAATTTTCGAAAGAAAAACATGGCGATGATTTGGAATGTTTAAATCACTTGTGTGGGTGAGAAAAATATTTGGGGACTCAGGAGGATGCAAAAAAAAAAAAAAAAAGAAACACGGTCAATGTTTCTGTTAAAAATGCCTCAAGAAAGACGCGGGTGTTAACCAGCTGCTTTAAGAGTCGCATGTTCTCACAGATGCGTCACTAATAATATCGGACTCAGGTGTCAGTCATTTTTCTGAAATATTGTCTAATTAATCATAATTTTTTCCGCGTGTGAGCTCAGTGGCTCAGATGCAAAAGAAATGAAATTAAACATGTGCCATTTTAAATACAGCCTCCGCTTGCCGGTGGAGCTGACGGCCATATCACATCCGAATTTAAGCAACATCATGCTTGGTGATCGCTTGGAAATACCAGACGCTGTAAGCTTGGATGTGCGGATGGTGTAATTAATAACGGCTCGAAATGATAAATTGGTAGAGCCGAGTTCCAATTCCAGTCGAGTTCGTTATGTTCATTTACACTCAAAGGCATGAAACCAAATTTTCACCCGCACCCAACCCACTGGTTAATATTGTTTTAACTTGAAATTAACTTTTTAAATTTTTTTATTTTTTATTTATTTCATCAATTCAACCTAAGCAAGGTGATAATGCCACTAAGATGCAAATCTCTACTGTTAATGGAAGTGAAAAAGAAGGGAAAAACTTTAGTAGAAAGCCAAAACCCAATCCAAAACAAGGAAATGACATAAACCTCTACTCCTGTCCAAAAAAACGGGAAGGTGTGTGAACCGGGCGAATAATATCAGTAAATCATTATTATTTAAAAAAAAAAAAATGAAATCTGAAATTATTTCATGGATTAAAAAAAAAGTTAATAACCCGTAAAAAATTATAGCAGTCAATCTCCGTTTATAGTAAGATTCTATTGGTTACATTTTTGGTAATATCGGCAACCATTGTTAATATGGAGGGTGCGGAAAAGTCGGCTTTTTTTCTTTTTTTTTTTAACAAAGTGCTTGCTTGATTCCAGTGTTCGTTCCAAGGTCAACAGAAAGGCAAAAGTTCACAGGCAGAATAATTTCGAAGAATAGTATAGTAACGTATGCATTATTATTATTATTATTATTATTTTTATTATTATTATTATTATTATTATTGAGTCAAAAATAATTTCCGTTTTACTTCTACGTAAAAAAATCAAATCAAATCACACTTTATTCAATTATGAACTCACAGTTATTCGCAATGTCTTGTTCCCTCATGGTATCCTTCTGTCCATCCATATTTCTCTTGTCTTATGTCTCCTTTATCAAGAAATTGTCCAGCATTCATTGCTATAATGGCGGACTGATATTACCTCGTCATTCAGCATTCTTTGATTCTAACGAAATTTTCCTTACATTATTTACAGTATTCTTACAGTTATCCTCATCTTCATTGCCATATTCACAACGCTTCGGCCGTTGTACGCTTCGGCCTTCTTTAGATGACTGTAATTTCGAACGGAACCCTTCATTTCGTCTACCAGAGTAGATTGTTCTAGTTCCACATGCCATGCCTCTAGCGGATGTCTCAGTTATTTCCTTTTAACTCGAATCTCCAAGTTTTGGTTCACCACTGCTGCGGCCTTGTATTGAACTCTCTGGATCTAACCAACGTCTTTATCCACTGGACCATGTGTCCTTGACGACACCTGAAGAAGGAAGGAGCATACAACGGCCGAAATGTTGTGAATATCGTAATGAAGATGATGATAACAGTTCGAATAATGTAAATAATGCAAGTAATCATAATACCTCATATCAGAGATATAGACAGATATCGAAATTTTACTGTTACTTAATACTTTGTTTAACTTTTGGAAGGCATCTTTCTCTGTTCCAGCGCCGATTTCGATGTCACATTTACTGCTGTCTGCAAATATTTCACAGATATTTACATTTCTGTATGTGCCTGATTTTGACGGGCCCTCTACTTAGCTCGCTTTTTGACCAGTTCCTCTTGCGGACAAGCAAACATTCTCTCTTCCTACAGAATGAATTGTTTAGTCTTCTCTTGTGTACGAATTACTGCACTTTCCTTTCTGTCTGATATCAACACAGTGTCATCAGCGTATCTTAAGTTATTAAGATTATGCATTGCATCAACACCTGAGGTTTTGCTAGATACACACACACACACACACACACACACACACACACACATATATATATATATATATATATATATATGTTTTAAGACATTTTTATGTTTATACATTGTTTTTATAGATACAAATATTTAAGTAAATGCTCTGTTTACAATAAACAGTATTAAACAACAGTTACCGGCCTTAATGTCCGAGAAATTTTCATAGAAAATATTCGTCCTGGAATCGAACCTGGAACCGTCATATAGCCTGACGTGTCTTTAACCGATTTGGCCACAGAGGAGCGTTCGTTTAGCAAAGTCGATTTTACTGTTTTTAAACTACAATCTTCCAAGATTCTCTCACGTACACTCATATCTGCTCATGGCGTATCCAAGTGTAAACAAATGACGTCACACATTATGCAATGGACAAATTGCAACAATTATTTTAAGACATTTTTATGTTTATACATTCATTTTATAGATACAAATATTTAAGTAAATGCTCTGTTTATGATAAACAGTATTTTCTATGAAAATTTCTCGGACATTCAGGCCGGTAAATGTTGTTTAATACTATTTATTATAAACAGCATTTACTTAAATATTTGTATTTATAAAAAGAATGTATAAACATGTCTTAAAATAATTGTTTGTTTTCCATTCCATTTATATATATATATATATATATATATATATATATATGTGTGTGTGTGTGTGTGTGTGTGTGTGTGTGTGTGTGTGTGTGTGTGTGTGTGATAGTTAATGAACAAATATAGAAAATGCAAAAATAAACACGGAAAGTGGTCAATGTCAACAGCCCCAAACCAATATTTATAATATAAAGAAACCTACATTTATATTCCTACGCACAGCACTTTAACAATCTACGTATATATATATATATATATATATATATATATATATATATATATATATATATATATATATATATATATTTGCAATCATATAGAAAAATAGGAAAGAACACGTTAGGTAAATAATCCGAAGTTTTTTTAGTATTTTTGTTTTTATTTAAAAAAAAACAGTGCTCAATACAAAAGTGTAGCCTAAATTATAATTATCTTTTCAAAATATGATTCCTTTGGTACGTAAGAGTTCTCGTGTAAAAATTTCGCTCGAGGATGAAACAGAGCTTGATATTTTAATTCAATTTAATTTTAATAATTATATTGAAGTTTTTGGCTCCTGTTTTTGAAACATGAAATAAGAAAAAGTTTGTGCTGTGAATTTTTTGATGTTTTCTATCTATAAAAGACAGGATGTGTGTGTGTGTGTGTGTGTGTGTGTGTGTGTGTGTAATGAATGCACGGCCGCAATTTTCATGCACATGCTCCAAGTTAGCAAAAAGGTCAAGACCGACTTTGTATTTCCCAACTCCCATCGATAGTGGAAATAATCGATTTTTTTCATGCTTCTACGGCAGTTTTAATGTAGTTTGCGGCCATTTTGTACTGGCCAGAGTGAGAGTCTATAGCTGGCTGCAACGAATAAGCAGGAAGATTCTATTGGCCAGCGTAAGAGCCAACAACTGACTGACACGAATGTTAACTAGCATGCAAAAATAAATCGATAGAATGCATTCGTCACAAGTGAGAAAAATTTAAATCTGCATGGCACTTTACTCCAATTGGCTTATTAGCTTGCTTAAACTCAACGTTGATTCTGATTCCGGAGAACTGGATTGGGTGTGAAAAAGTATTTGTTGCTAACATTCTTTTTTCATTCGGTTTTTCAAGTTACGAGTCCTTTTTTAAAGCTGATCGTTTTGTGTTCATTTTGTTTAGTTCTTTTTTCGTAACAGATTTAATGTTTAGTATATAGCTTAGAAAAAATTCGCAGTGTGAGATAGGCAAGAAGTAAGGCATGTAGCAACATCAGCACGACAAATGGCACTCCTTTAAAGGCAAGGAAGGGCAAAATTATTTTAAGTCAAGTGATAGCGATTGCTGTATGAGTCGTACGATTTTTGAATAAGCACGGGCAACGCCGGGCCATGTTGCTAGTATGCTAATAAGATACCTACTGTATTCAAAACACAGTCTTATTTAGAGTTTGTATAGTGGAATAAACATAAAAATGTAACATTTTTGGACAGCATACTGTGGTCAGATGAAAAAAATCAACCTATTCGAGGCTGATGGCATTTCACAAGTTTGGTGTCAGCATCGTGAGGTGTACAAAAAAAGTTTGATCTCAAGAGTTAAGCATGATGGTTGAAACGTCAGAGTCTGGAATTATATAAACTCCAATGGTACTTTGTGATTTACATTTCATCGACTGAATTATGAATGATGAAGATTGAAATGTTGTAAGAAAACAAGATGGCTTCACTCAAACATTTGCAAAGAAGAGCAATATTTGGGTATGAGAAGAAAAGAGAAATTCAGAAGAAGCAAAAAGTGAAAGGTCTTCGATTGGCCAAGCATGTCAACGGATATAAATCAAACTGAGAACTTGAGGAATGGATTTAAATGGGAAGTTGAAATACGACGGTTATCTAAGATACAATTTAAAAACTGCGTACTGTCGGATTTGACAAAAAAAAAAAAGAAAAAATGTTCCATTGATTGTGCACGTCTAGTAAGGATAATGTCGTCAAGAGTACAAGCAGTAATAAGAAAATAGAAGCGGCCACAACAAATATTGATTTTAAATGACTTCTTTCGCAGGGATAGACTTATTTTTGGACAGATATATTTTGGTTAAAGACTTTCAATTCTAATAATATCCGTTTTGATTGCGTAAAATCGCAGACTCTTCGGATGTCTGCTTTAGAAGAAAACGAACCTTTTATTAAAAAAAAAGTTGTTGGGGGTGACTTATATATATATATATATATATATATATATATACCTGGTTAAGGCGGAGGAGAACTTGGAGAGGGGAATTAACAGGAGATAAATAATAACTGACATCCATTAGACATGGCACATGGAACTAGAATAGTCTACCCCAGTGAGCGAAATAAAGGGTTTAGTTCGACATTCCAACCACCTGAAGAAGGCCGGAGCGTACAACGGCCGAAACGTTGTAATAAATATGGCGACAAAGATGAGGACAATAGTCCGAATAATGTAAATAGTGTACATAATACCTCATCTCAGAAATATAGACAGATACTGAAGGGTGATAAATATGGCTACAAAGATGAGGACAATAGTCCGAATAATGTACATAATACCTCATCTCAGAAATATAGACAGATACTGAAGAGTGATAAATATGGCGACAAAGATGAGGACAATAGTCCAAATAATGTATATAGTATACATAATACCTCATCTCAGAAATATAGACAGATACTGAATCCTCTGGGCACTAAGCATATCCAAGTGAGGTACAAGGCTAAGAAAATATGAAATAAACGAATAAATTTGTACTGAAACAATCTTCCGAATTTGGAAGATTTACCAATTAGAATAGTAGTACTTTTTTCAGGTTCGAACCCACTTTGTAAGCGTTGAAATTGGAAAGATGTAACTCTTTCAACCAATGGGAAGACACGAAATATTTCTTTAAAATGCACCAATCAGATTGGTACATAATGGTGCCATTTAGATGCATGCGTAACAGATCGTGTCTTGGAGAATCACTCCGTTGAGAACTGTATTTTTTTTTATAACCTGGTGCTGATAGTGACGCATTCTCCCTGTTAAAGAATCAATTAGAAGGCTTCTCTGAGGAAATTGCAAAATATTGGACTGAAGACTGTCAGGTCTTGTTTTCGATTCTAAAGGGTGTTTAATTAGCCCATTATTTCTTGGAAAATCTGCCAGTCTATAATGAATTCAGTTGGTATGCTTTTAGATTTGTGTTTTTTCTTTTTCTTCAAAGCAACATGAAATCAATAATAATAATACAAAGAAACAGATTCATTCCGCCTTGACAATCATGTGTATCATTTCTTTTTCAGAAATGGCATGAACCAGAAAATTCCTATTTCTTTTTTCAGAAAAGGCATGAACCACAAATTTTCTGTTTTTTTTAAAGATAAGCATAAAATACAAAAAATAAAGTAATTCCGTCTTGACAATTATTTGTACAATTTCTTTGACAGAAAAAGCATGAACCACAAAATTCCGATTTCTTTTTCAGAAAAGGCATGAGCCACAAATTTCCTGTTTCTTTTTTTAAAAGATTAGCATAAAGTACAAAGAAACACACTAATTCCGCCATGTTTATCATTCGTTTTATTTATTTGCAGAAAAGGCATGAACTTTAAAATACATATTTCTTTTCACGTTCATATAAGCACGTTTGTACAAATAAACACTTATATAAAGCAGGAGTCAACAATCTACGACACACGTGCCGCGCGTGGCACGTCAAGCAATTTCTAATGGCACGCAGCTGCAAATGACATCACTAACTACTACAAGGCAGATATTTACCTGTTTCAAAACTGCTCACTCGTTGGACTCCCATTAATAATA
>CAHIKZ030000254.1:1597500-1627500 GCA_903632075.3 Acanthosepion pharaonis
CATTACATATGATAAAATATAGTTTTAAAGTATGCTGTATTTATTTTTTGAAGTACTCAATACCAGAGATAGAGCGTATGTAAATATAAAATTTAAGCGTGCTACTAGATTGGCATCTAGGTCCCACTCTTTTACTTTTGAATTAGTTAAATGCAACCGCCACTTCTACTCCAGCAGTTTCTCTTCTCGCACTTCTCGCCTGTGGAATTTCTTTCCGTTTCCTTTCTTTCTTGATAGCTACAATCTTCGAAAGTTTAAATACAACGTCAATCGCTATCTTCTATCTTCTTGAATCCCGTTCATCTTTTATCCCCCCTCCTAAACCCAGTATTTTCTCTCCCCTTCACTCTCCGTAACCCCCTGTGCACTAGTGACATTCCCGCCTTGCCTGGAGTGAAATGATTAAAATTACATATGCAGGTTGTCTCAAAAATATACTCACTGTTTAAGTGGAAATATGTGCAGTATTTATTGACTTGTAAATACGATTAATGGTTACAATGAAGAAATATTACTGAGTTACAAAGATTAAAGTACCGTCATTCCACATGTATAATACGCCTTCATCCATAATACGCACCACTAAAATTCTGCTGAAAGTGTGGGAAAATGATTCTACTCACGCATAATACGCACCCCTTGTTTGATAATCAATCCCTATAAATTGTAAATCGCCAATTTCATTTCGGCCAGCGTTTCCTATTCTTATTAAAAAAAAAAAATGATTTTAAACATAGAATAATATTATTCTAATTTAGTTTTATGATAATTTTTATCTTATTTTACGGCGATTTTTAAAGATTTTTTGTACCTGTGCATAACACGCACCTCTGATTTTGCTTATTATGTTTTTAGAAAAAAGGCGTATTATACATGGGGAATTACAGTAAATCTTAAATGATATTAAATATGTGTTTATAAATATTCAAATTGACGACGTCGATAAAAAGTGAGCATATTTGCAGGGAACACCATATATATATATATATATATATATATATATATAAACAAAACTAGAACTGGTAAAACTTGGGATGACCCATGCCCTTTATGCCTACATGAAAAACTACACATTATCAAGTTTCTAAATCATAAAAATTTATTAAACAATAGACATGAGTTAACGGTTTTTTGCCGACATCATCAAATTTTTGCATTAAATAATTAGCATAAAAACAAACAAACAATAAAATTAATTTTCAAAATCCATAGTCCTAATAAATAGCTTAAATACCCTATAAAAGATAACCCTTTATGAAGTCGTCAAAAAACAAATGTTACGGCAGTTTTTTTACATACACAAAACCAGACTAGGCGAAATCATCTTCCGTTTTAAATTTAGACACCACAACCTTACCCTGACTTGACATCTATGAATGTAACTCTATACTGATAAAAATTATTAACACCCTACACCCCTTTCTATTTAAACAATCGCTGTAGCCGTTACCATGGGAATTTTTGATTTCAATAATGAATATGCTATTAAAACACGTAAATTTCAGAAATAAGTTATTCAAAAAAATAATTCGCTTGAAGATGGAACAGAGCTTGGTACTTTAATTCAATTTAATTCAAATAATTATATTGAAGTTTTCGGCTCTTGTTTTGAAACATGAGAACTCTTATGTAGCGTGTTGGAATCATATTTTTAAATAAATAATTATATATATATATATATTTGTGTATTTAGGCAGCAATCCTTCTTTCATGCACATTTTATTGAATACGACGGATAAGGTGCTTTTATTTAGCTTTTATACAATTTCTCGTGAGATCTTGCAAAAATTAAGTAAAATCGTTACTAGAAAATCATAGGAGCGAATCTATATAATTTAACAGAATTTCTGCCAATTTTTTGTTGAGAATATAAACCTCATCTCAGACTTATGTTGACTTCATTAAATATTTCGAAAATAATTTCTGCAGACAATTTGACTATCGTGAATTTCATTCTGACTGAGTGAGCGGCTTTTTTGTCCTTATACCAGACTAAGTCAATGATCTAATTTAAAGAGCTACAACAAAATGGTGATTAGGGGCATTCCTAGTTTAATGACTTCTATCCTCATTGGGTCATCTGCTATTGGCTCTTTGACTAAACAATCTTAAATAAAAAGAATTTGGTTAGCTTCACCTTTTTTGATAAAATTGCCTGAGTGTGTGCAACTTTTAGCCGCCTGTTGTCTAGTTCATATATAATATTGCATATTTTACCCACTTCCCTTATCAAGTTTTTTTTTGTTTTTTTTTGCAGTAACATCTGAACTTTATTTCAGACTTGGGCTTAAAATTATTCCTGAAAAGAAAGCCAGTTTCTTCTTTTAATATTAATATCGCATCTTCAGAAAATTTCGAGGCAAAGAATAGCAAAAAATACTACCCACTTCTTCTCAATTTTCACAAACAATACACACTTTTGTAGAGACAACATTCTTAAAAGGCAAAATAAAATGACCAGCTGTCTTACAATATGTTCTTCAAACAATTGCTGTAAAATATTTTTTTTTGTTTTTAGTCAAAGAGACAATTCTAAATTAGATTCACTGAAGGGATTATTCCATTCTTGTCTCAAAAATTTTACCCGTGCTTATAATCTGCTTACTATAGATTCTTAAGAAAAGAAAATATGTCTGCTAAAATTCTTAATTTTCTTTCGTTGTTTATTTATTTAATTTTAGTTAAACGAAATGCCATATTTTATTTTACATTATCTGAACATTTTAGTCATTTTAAGGGATTTTGGTTTTTCGGCGTAAGGACAATAAATAATAAACAATTTTCAAAATTGTATCTCTTTATAGTTTCAGCTTCTGTTATTTTTCGCGACAGTGTTTCGAGATGAGATTGGGGAGCCTTCTGACTCGGAACAATGTAACGAAAGAGATATTTCAAAAGAAAAACACATGCAACACCAAAAAAATAAGAGAAGAAAAAACATTCGAGAAAGGTGAATTCATATATCATACTTATTATAAAACATAGGTTGTGTGTGTGTGTGTGTGTGTGTGTGTGTGTTCGTTTATATATTGGATCGGATTTCCTACATTTTTCAATCGATTACAACAAAACTTCACAGGACTACGTAAAATTACCTTGTGGTGGTTCTGACAGCGCCTAAAATTGGAAAACACAATTGTTTTTGCACGAAATCAATTTGAAAACACGATTAAGAGGCATCACTGTCGCCAGAATGAAAGGGGGACAACTCATATCGAGTTATACTTATTATAAAACCCAGGTTGTTTGTTTGTGTGTGTGTGTGTGTGTGTGTGTGTGTGTGTGTGTGTGTGTGTGTGTGTGTGTGTGTGTTTATATATGGGATCGGATTCCCTACATTTTTCAACCGATTTCAACAAAACTTCACTTTTTTTTTTTTGGCAGGTAGTGTTTCTTTTTCTCTTGCACACTTTTTTCTTTATTTTTACATTCAGAATGCTTTAAAAATTCTATTTACAAGACAATTGTTTATAATAAAAGTCTATTCAATCGGTAGACTCATAACGATTGAAAACAATGTTTTTGTTTGAGTTTGGGTTTGACCAATTCGTAAAAAAAAAATTAAAAAAAAAAAAACAAAACAAAACAAAAAGACTAATTAAGACATGCGTATCCGTCAACGTAAACGTAGACCATCTGAGCTGATTGGGTTTTACAATCTGAAGAAGGAAAATTCTAACTGGGCCCCACCTGCAAAAGTTGTCTCCATATCGCGCACATTTGGCTGTGATGCATGTGCCTGGTATACACTTGTCAGACTTTGTGTCGCGATGGTTATATTAGGATTTCTTTTGCATATTTGTCCTCCAGCGTTTCTTAGCCCCGCTCCAGTATATTTGGTTGGTATATCCTTATCAGATTAGGTACTATGATGATAGCAATGAACTTCATAAATTACGGTAGAGTAATGGATAGAGGCTCAGATTGAGGAATCGGAGAGCTCAGTTCGAATTCCAGTCAAATCCATTATATTCACTTAGGTGCTAATACCGTTGGAAAAGGTGTAAATCCACTTCTTCTACTCCCCAGCTATGGATGAATAGCAGGACAGACTGGGTTCTATAGCCTTAGATGGCAACTGGTCTACCGCAGAAAGAAATGGCAACCTACTGCGGGAAAAAATATGACTCGTGAGTCATGTATCGAAAGATACATGATCGCCCAGGTTTGTATCACGCATAGCGCATAACTGAACTGATATTCACTTACGTGCTAATACCCTTGGGAAGGTATGAATCCACCTCTTCTCTCCACCTCAGCTATGGATAAATAGCAGGACAGACCGAATTCTATAGCCTTGGATGGCAACTGATCTACCGCAGAAAGAAATGGCAACATACGGCGGGAAAAATCTGGCTAGTCAGTCATGTATCGAAAGATACATGATCGCCTAAGCGTGTATCACGCATGGCATATAACTGACTGACTGAAATTTGTACGCCATTGTTACTTATGCTCTCCCCCCTCTCTCTCTCTCTCTCTCTCTCTCAATCTCTCTCTCTCAATAATAATAATAATAATAACAAAATAACACTAGTACCAAACAATATTTTACAAGTATTTACATTGACCTCATAATAAGATATATTCCTTTTCTTGGTCCAATATTAAACCTTTGAATTGCGATCTGTTCGTGAGACACAGACTTTTATAAATGTAACGCCCCCGAATAGGAAAACACAATTGCCAGAGAAAGAGGCTTGAGATACTTCCTCTAGTCTTGCACAATATTGCACTTTTGTAGCCTCTTTATAACGTATTGAACAGATAGAAAATGTATGGAATAAGGATAATGTGTAGCACTGTGGTTATCCTCATGGAATCGGTAAGCCACGTTCAAATTTTTATTTAATCTGTTGTGTTTGAAATGATAAAAAAAGTTATGACTGCAGAAGCTTTTCTGTCCCCAAACTCAGCTACAGGTTTAAGAGCAGAGTAGACTTTTAGGCGTCATTTTGGCCAGAAGGAAAACTCTGAATTGAGTAAACCTGGAGAAATCAAGAGAAAACCATTTTATTATCTTTCGCAAAAAGTCATAGCATTTAGCAGATAATAAAGTAATGGAAACTGTGGAGAGCCATGACCTCATTTGTCTTGGAGGAATATGGCATTTAAAAAAAGTTAGGATCTCTCACTCTCACTCTCTCTCTCTCTCTCTCTCTCTCTCTCTCTCTCTCTCTCTCTCTCTCTCTCACACACACACACTATCCTCCTCTCTCTCTCTCTCTCTCTCTCACCCCCTCTACAAACGCGTATATATTGTTGTCGGAACCGGCGCGCATCCGGGTATCGGAATCATCATCGTCTCTTCTTATTTCCTCCCCGCCCCTTATGGCAGTGGCCAAGATGGCTGTCGATCAAAGAGTGTCTGACGCAACCATTTGAGATAATTTGATTTTGGTGGACAACCGTGAGCGACGGAGAAGCCCACACACTTGGCCAGAAGCGCCTCCCGAGAGGGGATTGAGACAGGTGAAATCTAGCACACCCTTGTTGCATCGGGCTGTCGAAGGCTTAGTCGGCCAACGCCCACCTGCTTTACTTCAGCTTGTCGGGCGCTGCCTACTTCCGCTGGTTTGGCCGCGGGGGGTCTTCGGGGGTGGCCCTACAGGAGATGCAATGTATATATATATATATATATATATATATATATATATATATATATATATATATATATATATGTAGATATAGATATAGATAAATATATATGATAGGAGTAGATAAGCTGACTTAAAATCCGGTTGGCATTTATGTCCGGTATTTTGAACAAGAGATTTATTTCATGATTCCTGTTTAAGATTGAATTCCCATTTCTTTCTAAAGTTTTCTCATTCTCTTTCACACCGTGTCGTCGCCCATTGCGCTTTAGTGGCATTATCGCCATGGTTGGGGTGAATTGATTATATATACATATATATATATATATATATATATATATATATATATATATATATATATATATATATATATATATATATATATATATATATATATATATATAGAGAGAGAGAGAGAGAGAGAGAGAATATTAGTGGTCAATATACATATATATATATATATATATATATATATATATATATATATATATATATATATATATATATGTATATAAATTCCCAAGAGGATAGAATCCAGGTAGAACTCAATGTCCAGGACAGAGTAAGAATATAATATGATAGAATATATATATATTATTATTATTATTATATTAATTATATATATATTATAATATATATGATAGTGTATATATATATATATATATATATATATGGTAGAACGTGAAAATATATGTGTTTACGAAATTGACAGCTACACACCTGTAAATGTTTTTGTTTTTTGTTTTTTTTCGTAAGAAATACTTAGTGAATTCGGCAAAGGTAGTTTATTACATATTTAGTTTTAAATAATATGTGAATTTTTCAGATCTTCCGGTCTTTAATTTATTTTTTAGAAAAACTGTGTCAATCTTTGAAAATGAAGTATTATTGACCTGATTGTAAAACATCCTAGAAGTTGTGACGGAAACACTATGTGAGTGCTGCGTATCGTGATAATTCATTTGTTCTGGCACCATGGTGAAAACTGCTGAACGTGATATGAAGATCCGAATGAAAATAGTTGTGTTCAAAGCAAGGTGATAGATCTAAAGCTATTTCGATGTCTTTCAATGTTCTTAGATCGGCAATCTGGAGCAGTGTCAATAAGTACAACGAGGCTTGTTTTGCTGAGAGTAAATTATGGTCTGATAGAAAACAGTTAATTTCGGAAAGAATGGAAAGGAAAATTGTTATTGATGTCTCAAAGAATTCTTACAGCGCGATAGATATTGTCAAAGATTTACAGACAGCAGGGCTGAATATATCGATAATCCCTAGATGCCTTCATCAGAGTAGGACTTTCGCCCAAGAAAAAACCCTTGCATAACGTTAAACACCAAAAAAGCAGAATAGCTTTTGCAAGAAGTCATCTAGACCATGGAATCGGATATTGGAACATTATGGTCAGATGAGATTAAACTAGAATTATTTGGTCACATGAACTTCCGGTATATATGGAGGAAATCGTTTGAAGCCCAAAACCGAAAAGATACCCCCCTATAATTAAGCACGATGGTGAAAGCATTATGCTTTGAGGATGTTTCACTGCTTTGGGACCAGGAGAACGAGTAAGAGTCCATGGTGTCAGTGATAAAGAAATCTATTTGGGTATTCTTTTAAATAATATGATACAATATGCATCAATGCTGTCTTTGGGGTTGCACTGTACGTTCCAACATGTGTAGAAACACCCGAAAGAAAGAGTCCTGATTTAAGACCCCATTGAGAACTTATGGGTCTATTTGAAGAAAAAGGAGGCGACAAAAATTTTAGAATTTGGGTGGAGTTAGAAGCTATTGCCAAGGAAGAATGGAGGAAAACACCTGTCTGTGCATATGGGGTGAACTTTGTAAGAAACTAACAAAAACGGTTAAGGGATATACTAAGGTATGCAGTTTATACAATTGATTATTTGAAGCAAGGGGGTCAATATTTTTTGTTAATTTTTTCTTTGATGTTTTTTTTTTTTTTTTTTTAGTTATTGCTTGACATTGATATGAGATGTTCTGAGTACATACTTTCAAATCGATTATTTGATCATTTGATTAAAAATGCACCTGAAATTCCGATTTAAAATTTTGTCGGATTATAGTTTTATTCATTAATTTTGAAGTAGAGAAAATAATTCTAACCCGAACTATATATGCTAATTCATTATAAATGCACATACATTATAGGCCATTCATTATATATGCACATACATTATAGGCCATTCATTATATATGCACATACATTATAAACCAGAGTTTGGGCTCCACCCTCCAGATTAAGAAAAATCGACAAAATTGGAAGGATGTGTTCCTTTTTCAAAAATAATTTATTAATTGATTTCAGAGCAGAGCGACATTCTCTCCCTGAAGGGTTTTTTATCATATATTCAATAATAATAATAACGACATTAGCTCGTTTCTGCATAAAGATTCCTTAGCAACAGTTCTACCCTGTTTAACGGCATATCAACACCTTATGGGTCATTTAATGGCCACATTTTATTTCCTTGGGGGATTGTTAATTTTATTTTACTATTAAAATCTACTGTTGCTATTTTAACTATAAAAATTATTTCTTATACTTTTGTAGCGCTTTGATCCCAGTTCGAGTGTTCCATATTTGCCTTTAACTGGGACCCTAACAGGTGTTACCACCCCAATGATCTACGAGTCGTACTCGTTAAACCATAACATATTGGTTAACCAAGATAGCTTTTAAACGTTTGTCTGTGTACACACACACACACACACACACACACACATATATATATATATATATATATATATATATATATATATATATATATAAATATATATAAAGAACAATATTGGATGAAATATATCAACAAATTTTTAAAAAGAGAACAAGAATCTAAATGAAATCTGCAGTCGCTCTCTCACAGACGTGCCGTAGCCCCCCTCTGTCTTTTTTACAAATGCTTTCATTGTAACTGCTCCGGTGAATTTAAGCGTTCTACTAGGCTAGCATCACACTCACACCCTTTCACTGTCGAAACTTTTTAAATGTAGCCGTCTCTTCTACTCCAATAGCTTCATGTCTCGCACTTCTCGCCTGTGAAACTCCCTCCCCTCTTCCTGTTTTCCCTGATAGCTATAATCTCCAACTATTCAAATGTAATGTCAGTCGACGTCTCCAGATGCCTTGATCTATCCCCTAGCCTTCTCTTCATTCATTCTTCATTCTTTCCTCTATCACTCCTATTTGCTCTCGCTCCAACTCTCTGTAACCCCTTGCGTGCTAGTGGCTTCCCGCCTTGCTTGGAGTGAAACGCTTAAAAAAAAAATAGTCTAAATAAAAAAATTAAAATTAAAATTTTCCATCATCCTTCGATTGTGCGCATATGTAGTCGAACCAAAGGAAAAAATTTAGTCCGATGAAGCCCTAAAGGACGGAACGCATCACAAGGAATTTTTTTTCCACTTTGTCATATATTTTTCCCAGACATATATATATATATATATATATATATATATATATATATTGTTGGATAATTAGTATGGATAATTCCAAAATAGGTATAAATCTAAAGAGTGCTCAATATAAGAACAAGGCAAATAACAATGATGAAAGCGGATACTTTATAATTCCATGGTAATATTTTATTTCGCGATATCAAATCGATCTCATTTTATCAGACCGATTTGATTTTGCGAAATAAGATATTACCATGGATTACTAAAATATCCGCTTTCATCATATATATATATATATATATATATATATATATATATTGATGCATGTTTCATTAAATTATATAGACAAGTGTTGTCAATTTATTTTATGTAAATTCTTTTCATAACGTCTGATAAGCTTAATAACATTATCATTAAACGAAGAAAGGAAATCATCATATTGATACATATTTTTTAATCCTACCTAATCTTTCGGCTTACATAAGCAATTATCAAAGATGACAATTACATTTCAATATATCAGACAATACACGGACAAAACAATAATGATAGTCTGTTTCTGTTTGCATGGAAGATTTCCAAGCAACGACAAACTTGGGCATAGATGTCCTGTTTGTTGCTGTTAAGGGTGTTCAATTTTTTCTTGGCTATTTCAATTTGCCTTTTCACAAAACTACATTTATAATTCCATGTGTTGATAGTTTTGTGGGCTGCAGGATCATGTAATTTAAATTGTGCGTATTTAGGCTGCATTTTTTTCATTTTATATTATTTAATGAAATTGCATCAATGAAAAAATGCTGTCCAGATACAGACAATTCATATATATATATATATATATATATATATATATATATATATATATATATATATATATATATCACTCCTCCACTTCTACTCTTGAATCTGTTGAATCCCCATGGACTGTAGGGTTACAACCCTAGCATGCTCGGTGTTGAAGTTGTGCTTTCGGTAACAAGTAGGTTTTACGAGATGGCGTTCATAGACCCCGCCTGACAATTTCTAAGTTATCCTTTTTTTTCCAACATAGGTTTGTGACCCTAGCTTGGGTGGCTAGCTGTCCGAAAGTGAACACATAGTTCTCGGTAGATTTTTGAGCATGAATAATCATTATGCATCCTTCTTCTTCTTCTTCTTCTATGTGCCATGTGTGTTTACAGAACATGGGGGATCAACGCTCTCCACTACTTCCTGTCTCTTGTAGCTCTTAGTAATTTTATCCTTTCTGTTTATATCTCCTGATCCCAGAATTTCCTCAATGACACATGGCACAGTGGATAAAGGCGTTGGTTAGATCCAGTGACAGGACCCAAAGAGTGTGAGTTCAATACCCGGTTAAGGCAGTGGAGAACTTTCAGAGGGAAATCACTCCCCGTCTATATGCATTCCAGTCAACTTTAATGTGCAATATCTCTCCCTTTTCAGATAACTGTCATCCATTAGACATGGCACGTGGAACTAGAACAGTCTACTCAAGTGAGCGAAATAAAGGGTTCTGTTCGACATTCCAACCACCTGAAGAAGGCCGGAGCGTACAACGGCCGAAACGTTGTGATAACTATGGTGACAAAGATGAGGACAATAGTCCGAATAATGTAAATAATGTTTAACAGAGATCGGATTATGTACTTTCGAGAGGGATGATGTTCATCCCGGTGATTTACTGCGCATGTTGGACGCGGCTCATCAGTGGGGCTTTGGCCGACAGTGGTCAAACGCACATTCATAGAATAGGTTCGGGACAGCTATATAATAACTCCCACACGTTATTTAGAATGAGTCCTATTTGATTCACGACTCCAACAAAGAAGACATCGCTCAGCTGTTGACAATTTATTCAGTTTGGACTCGGCCGAAGTGAAGTGGCAGGAGGTGACGTCATAGACGCAGTGAGGATAGTGTTCATTCAAAAGAATTTCCCGATTAGATCAGGTGGGGGTCTCCTGGATAAAATATCACGGATGTCACTTTGTTGACACATAGAGAGTATGACCTATATATATATATATATATATATATATATATATATATATATATATATATATATATATATATATATATCATATTCATATCTATCTATATCTATCTATCTATCTATCTATCTATCTATATATCTATCTCAGTCTGTTCATCTATCTATCTATCTATCTATCTATCTATCTATCTCAGTCTGTTCATATCTATCTATCTATCTATCTATCTATCCCAGTCTGTCCATATCTATCTATCTCAGTCTCTTCATATCTATCTATCTATCTATCTATCTATCTATCTATCTATCTATCTATCCGCCATATCAATCCATTGTAAGGGAAGCAGTGGCTGTACAATGTCCACAGTACAGATCAGAGTAAGTATGGCTCCAGTAGTATCGAAACGGACCGCTGGTAATCATTTCCTTGCAGCAGCATGGTAGGCATGTGTCCCTGTAACAAGACATTATTTCTTTTAACACCATCGTGTACGTTTCTGGTGATGTTACGAGGTGTGTCTTTGGTATTCAGTGATAAGAAAACATTCTTTCTTCATGGTCGTTCGTGTCAGCGACGTAAAAATGAAAATGAAAATCTTTCAATGTCTGTTCATCCAAAGCTTATTCCCGCAACTCTTATATAAACAACCAAGTAGCCTATATAGGTTATTAATATGGCGTCTGACGAATGTACTGACGGCTTAGTGGTAACCGCTCGGTCAGCCGAGCTCGAAATTCAGGCAGGATTTTTGCATTCACTTTCTTGCAAATACCTTAGGAAAGATATGAACCTATCTCTTCTCCCCTATATACTTATTAAATAGTAGGACAGTATGGTAACTTGAGTCTTGGTGGCAACGAATCTAGTATTGTAAATTCCTAAACCGGCGCAGATGGACTCGGAAGTTAGGAGTGGCGCAAATCAACCGATCCGGTGGAAGAATTCGATTACTGAAACCTCACCAGAAGCCTAATATGCTATGTTGTCATAAAAAGATACAGTATGGGGTTTTGATATTGTTAATACACTTTTTATTCTGGATAAGTGCACGTAAATCCGCGTAAGTGATCATTTATTGTAACCCATCTTAACGTTAAATATTGAACAAATTGAAACATATTCGACATTATCCAATTCTCGTATTTTGATCTCGTGGTTCTTCACTGAAGCTGGAAAAAATGTTCTTTTATACTCAACAGTGGCAATTTACAGAATTCTTCTTTTTTTTTTTTTTTAGTTTTGAATTTCTTCCAGATCACTGACTGAACCAGTCAACAGAAGGCGTGGAATTTTCAACTCTTGCTCATCATGAATTTCCTGTACCTGGAGAAGAAAAATCTCTTGAGGATATATTCATGTGTGTATGACGCAAACAAGTGTTAACCAAATTCAACTGGGAAATAGTTTTCCAGCTTCCAGCATCTAAGAGTCAAGATGCAGCATGGTCTAGGAGGGCCTTCAGCGGTGTCAACTCTTGGAATTGTTGATCATATTCATAGCCTAATGATAGACGATCGACGATTCTTGATCAAAAGTCTTGCTTACACACTAGAGATATTTATGGAAATGTATTAAGTTTATAATTCATGAGCGTTTGGGTATACAGAAGCTGTAAGCCACGTGAGTGTCTGTTTAATGCCAAGGAAAAACGACACTGAACGGATAAGTCGTCTTCAGCAGTCTGGTGAAATTTAGTGGTGGATTAAGCGGGATGACTTCATAAAACAGTTGCAACTCAATGATTAGGGTTAGGGGCTAGGGTTAGAGTTACTCTATACAATGGTACACAAATGTTTTACTTGTTTAAAGGCTCAAAAGTAAGCGCCTTCTACTTGCCGTTTTGTGTTCTGAGCTACTTCGCGTTTTCTGTCCATTCGTAAGACTTCTTAAACAGCATGGCGCCAACTCGTGCGTTCATCTTCTAGCTATACCCAATTACCTGGGTAAATAATTGTGAGTTATAGATTCTTCTTAAAACATAGTGCAAGGCAGTCAGTTTTCCGAGATCAGTACACACACACACATATATGTATATATATTCATACACGTTTCATTAAATAGTATAGACAAGTGTTGTCTATTTATTTTATGTAAACTCTTTTCATAATGGCTAATACGTTTAATAACATTATAATTGAACGAAGAAAGAAATTCACAATATTGATCCATATTTTTTTAATACAATCTAAGCTTTCGGCTTACATAAGCCATTATCAAAGATGTCAATTACAACATATTAAGCAATATACGGACAAGAAAGTGATGACAGTCTGTGCATGTTTATATAGATGATCTCTAAGCAACGATAAACACGTGCATATAAGACGCTAGAAGCGAAAATCGCACCGCATCTCATGACGTCACACATGACCACGCGAGAGTGAATTGGAGAAGTATGAAGTATGGAAAGCCGTTGGCACAAATCAATGGCCTCCGTCACCAACTACAGACATTTAAGGATATTTGTAGAGATTCCATAGTTGATTTTGTTTAGGTTGGGTTTCAACTGTTTAATGTATAATGCTTCAAGGATTTTTAGCTTTTGTCTATTGTTTTCATGTCGAAGTACAATTGTGTTTTCGACAAGTACTTTACGGAATTGTGTGTGCGGACAGTCATGTTGTTTTAAATGCCTAAAAAAATATACATATATATATATATATAGAGAGCGAGGAGGCGTATGTATGCATATATATATATATATATATATATATATATATATATATATATATATATATATATATATATAAATATATACACAGATACACACACACACACACACACACACACACACACATATATATATATATATATATATATATATATATATATATATATATATATATATATATATATATATATACGCCCACTCTCGTACGTTGAGCACTTTGGAAGAAAGGGAATTTGTCGGCTGATGCTAATTAACGCTGAAAGCTCTTCGCCATGAATTTAGCACTCATATCAGTCTGTCTGTGGATAACTATATATATATATATATATATATATATATATATATATATATATATATATATATATAAGCATACGCAAGAACACTTCACCGTCACAGTAATATTGTATATCAGTTTAAATGTCCTTTGACCGATTGTATCTTTGACAAAAAGTAAGTACATGTGTTTGTTTGAAGACCACACCGTTATCAAGAAGACTTACACTTCATTTGATGGATACATGTTCTATTTCACAACATCTAAAAACACATGACCCTCTTCGCAATAAAAGAAAATACTTGATAAAAACACCTATATACTAGACCACAAAAATAAAAATAAAAAATTAGAAATATTCGCGGTCCTCTCTATCAAAAATCAAGCAGCCAACACTCAACAAAATTAATTCCGAATATAGCAACAACATATTAAAGTGCATGTAACATTTAATGCCATTTGATATTTCTACCAATTTCCGAAAAATAAATGCCATAATTATAACGGCTATATTTAAAATTTTAAAGTAACTATAGCAGAGAGAGTTTGCGCGTGATTTTAAAAATCACCATCACAGCAGAAAACAGTTTTTATCGCAGTTGCAATAAATTTGTCTTTGAATATACCCCTGAAGATGAGCATTGAAAATGTCGAAAAGTTTAATGAGTTAAAAAAATCTACGACGCCTTCTTTAATGAATTCTGTCTTAACATCAAGACAACAGAAAAGGATCAGTAGAAAAATAAGTAGACACAATATGCCTATATTATTCAATAAAACATGTTTGAATATATATATATATATATATATATATATATATATATATATATATATGTTTGTGTGTGTGTGTGTTTGAATATATATATATATATATATATATATATATATATATATATATTTGAAGTTCTAATCAAACTATATATGTAAATAGTGAATTCAATCTTTATCTTCAATCAATTTGTTTGAACTTGATTGTGAATCAAATAATCGTAAAAAGAGAAAAGAAAATATGTCGGATCGTACACACGCAGTTTTAAAAAGTGAAGTGCGGGCGGAGAGTAAAATGTGATGCTAACCAGAGACTTAAGAATGATTTGTGCTATGAATATTAGAGTAGTGCCCATAATATTTGGCACACTCGGAACTGTACCAAAAATCACCGTAGAAACTATTAAGGTAGCCATTATAAATAGTTCCGTTTTTAAACAGGTTGCAGTTTTACTCCTGCGCCTGCTCCTCTTTTTGTTACTCTTCTTTTCCTCTTCTTTTTCCTCTTCTTTTTCCTCTTTATTCCTCTTTGCAAACAACAAAAAACAATTGTGTAAAATAAGGAAAAATATACAGTGCTCAATACACTAAGTAGAGCAGAGTATAAAAAATCTTAGTGAGCCAGGAACTACCTACTTAGGTTTCACCTAAATGGATCTTTTGCAGTTCAATTTATATTACAATGAATCATCCATACAAAAAGTAGATTAGTAAAGTTAATGATATAAAATGGCGAAATCCCTTCGCAAACAAAACTTTAAAGGTGCATTAACCTACAAATCACTCGATGAATGTTATGAACCCTGTTTTTAAAAATTATAAGCTGTATAATGTCTTTCTTTAATACGCAAGTACTTTCGACTGTACATTCAGTCATCTTCAGGCATGGAAATTATTTTGTTTTTGGTAAAATTCAGGTAGCATCAGAGACGAAGAAATTAAATGCGAATCGAAATATGTTTTTTTAGAAATGTATTATTGTTAACGGATAAAAACTTTTGGAGCGTGCAGTCGCAACGCTAAGGTTGATTTTTTTTTTTTGGAAATGTAAGAGAGTGCGTTTTTTTACTATTATGGCAATTTGAGAATTTTTTATTGTAGGAGTTTATCAGTCAATATGGCATGAACTAAATTGTTCAATAAATAGAGTAATGTCTCAGTTGTTATCCCGATAATTTGCACGTCGGAAAGTTCTTTTATATCATTAACTTTACTAATCTACTTTTTAAATGAATGACTCATTGCAGCTAGAGGTAACCGGACGTCTACACACTGATGAGCTGTGATACAGCGAAACCTCTCTGTGGATGACAATATATATGCTCCTGAAAAATTTATTTCGGTTGAGCTCTCTGGGGAGGAAGTCTGGGTTTGTAAACAGTGACTATTACGGCCAATAATGCAAGACTCTTCGGTAAATCGAATCGGGTTCTCTCAGTCACTGAGTGTTTATCTAAAAATAAATATGCTTAAATTCCTCTTCATCCCTGTCCTGTACCAATTCAGTCGGGTTTCGATCCTAGCTAGAGGCAACCGGACCTCTAGCCACACTGATGAGCTGTGATATAATGAAACAGTCTGCCTGTGGATGAAATATATATATATATATACATTATATATATATATATATATATATATATATATATATATATATATATATATATATATCGTTAAATACATGTTGACCGACATTTGACATATAAGTGCCTTATTTGCGGGACTGAACTATTGTCCTAAATTTGTTGATCCCGAGTACTTTCGGTTAAACTGTAAGGAATTTTCAAAGACCATAACTAGTATTGAATTGTTTCGTAATACCTGTCCTCTTATATGGCAACGAATACTAGACAATCTCCTCAAAGATGAAGAAGATATTTGAAGCAACAAAAATGTGTTTCTACAAAAAGACACTGCGATTACCATGGACCAGACATGTGAGCAACGACGAGGTCTTAAAGAAAAAGTAAACTTACACTTAACATCAAGAAGAGGCAGTAGAAATTTCTAGGGGACGTAATCAGAAAAGAGGGCTTGGAAAATTCGATACTCACAGGACAGATTGAAGGAAAGAGGGACTGAGGAAAACAGCACGTAACATACTTGATAAACTTGAATCAATGGATGGTAAAACAGGTTTTGGGCGAAATAACAAAAAGAGCAAACTTATTAAGAGACACAACGGACAGAAAGATGTGGAGGACCATGATCACCAACGTCCTGAAGGGATACGGCATGTAAAAGAAGAAGATTATAATAAATGGTCCGGAAATAATGTTATAGATTATATAACTTTGCTGAATCTCGATATATTCTTAATTTCAAATATATATATATATATATATATATATATATATATATGAAAAAATTATTTATTCGAAAATTATAACAAAAATAATAACATCAACTTTAACATCATCACTTGATAAAACACTAGAAGTGTTGAAACAAAATGGCTATTTTTGTAATGATTTTATAACATATATATGTTATTATTTTCGAATAAATAATTATATTTGCTCTACTCTGTATTGAGCACTCTATTTAGAAAATATTTGTTGGTTATTGGAATTTATTTCGTATACACCAATCCTATACTTACATACACACACATATATATATATATATATATATATATATATATATATATATATATATTGAACAATAAAAAAAATTAAAAAATTAAAATCTTCAGACAACCTGGGTTGTATATTAATATTCCTTCGTTTTTATTATTATTTCATTTAGATTCCTCGACTAGTTTCGGCCAACATGGCCATCATCAGGAAATTAAAATCTCTGCTTGCTGGTTGCAGTGAACTACAGATATGAATGTCTTGATGGAGAAAATGAACTTTTGTCTGTAGTTTTTTTTTATTTTTTAACATGAATTTTTGTCAGCCCTTGTGTTGGTCAAACAGTCTCTTTTAAGTTGTTATTTAAGATAAGCGCTAGATGGATTCATGCTGCTCTGAATTCCCTTGGTGATTTTTACAGTTTTATTGGATCCTGGAAAGGGGAAATGTCTCTGTTAAGTGTGTGTGTGTTATTTGGTTCTTAGGGAGTGAGTGACTATGAGGCATGTATGCGTGTATATTACTATGGGTGTGTGTTATCATTTGGCTCATTGGGGATTGAGTGAGTATGATGTGTGTAAGTGTGTATATTAGTGTGGGTGTGTGTATAAGTGTGAGGCCTAAACACCTCCGTAAGCATGTCTGTCTTGTGTGGGGGAGAAATGTGGGTAGGTCCTGATTTGTGGGGTTATATATTAATACTATCTATATTGTTAAATTTGTGATTAAGCCCGTCTGGATAGTGCGTTTTTAAACGATGTATCCACTTATTTTCATGGAACTCTAAAATCTTTCTAATGTTATCTGCTCTGAACTTTTCTACTCTCTTAATTATAGGGAACTAGCAGCATGACCCGGCGTTGCCCGTGCTTGATTCAAAAATCGTACGACTCATACAGCAATCGCTATCACTTGACTTAAAATATTTTTGCCCTTCCTTGCCTTTAAAGGAGTGCCCTTTGCCGTGCTGATGTTGATACATGCCTTACTTCTTGCCTATCTCACACTGCGAATTTTTCTAAGCTCTATACTAAACATTAAATCTGTTACGAAAAAAGAACTAAACAAAATGAACACAAAACGATCAGCTTTAAAAAAAGGACTCATAACTGGAAAAACCGAATGAAAAAAGAATGTTAACAACAAATACTTTTTCAAACCCAACCCAGTTCTGCGGAATCAGAATCAACGTTGAGTTTAAGCAAGCGAATGAGAAAATTGGAGTAAAGTGCCATGCAGATTTAAATGTTTCCCCCTTGTGACGAATGCAGGTATCGATATTTTTGCATGCTAGCATGCTAGTTAACATTCATGTCAGTCAGCTGTTGCCTCTCACGCTAGCTAATAGAATCTTCCTGCCTATTCGTGGCAGCCAGCTATAGGCCCTCACTCTGGCCAGTACAAAATGGCCGCAAACTACATGAAAACTGCCGTAGAAGCATGAAAAAATCGATTATTTCCACTATCCATGAGAGTTGAGAAATGCATAGTCGGTATGGCCTTCCTGCTAATTTGGAGCATGTGCATGTAACTTTTGGTGCAAATCTGTCGAAAATTGCGGCCGTGCATTCTGTTACACACACACACACACACACACACACACACACACACACACACACACACACACACGAATCCTGTCTTTTATAGATAGAGATTCGGCATGAGTTTTAAAATGTTTTTAAAATGTTTTTCTATAGGTAATAATTTTTTCATGGGGAGTCGACTTAATTCGATTGCGATAATTATTAATTCTGTAGTGAAAGGGCCATTCAGAGAGAATGTGTGTGTGTGTGTGTGTGTGTGTGTGTGTGTTAGAGAGAGAGAGAGAGAGTGAGATGGCCTGTTGATAACGTTTACCATGTAACAGAGTGTCTGGGTGTTAACTTCAATGTCCACTTTTATGTTTACATAAATACGCTCTATTCCTGATACTGAGTATTTTAACCTTAAAAGCATGCCATAAAACTGTGTTTTATCACGCACACACACACACACACACACACACACATATATATATATATATATATAGATAGATATAGATATATAGATATAAATGATGGACTCTTCAGTCGTATTCGACGTATGAGGGTCAGGCAGCTCAGTTCCTAGGAACCGACAGCCCAGACACCAGCACATATGATTTGGTTATACTGGTGAAGGCTTTGTGCAGAACCAACCACACTTTTTGAAGGGCTGAATACAGAGACCTGGTGCACACGTGCCTAAGGTCCCCAAACGACCCTCAGCAGGTCTTGGATTCAGAGTTGTCTTTCTCACACACACACACACACACACACACACACACACACACACACACACATATATATATATATATATATATATATATATATATATATATGAATTACATAAAATGAAACTCAATTGTACCTCATTTTATAGCTATTTCGCACCCTGAGACAAATTTCTTTGAGCTTGTCAATACTAAAACATTTGAATCGTAACCAACCGTTTTATAAAACGTTTTAGTATTGACAAGCTCCAAGGAATTCATCCCGAGGAACGAAATGGCCATAAAAAGTTGGATACAATTGAGTTTCATTTTATGTAATTCATTTCTATGCTCTATAATAAATATATTGAGCTCTCTTTTGTGGATTATTTTCACTATTTTATATTAATAAGATTCACTTGGATTACTTACCCACGGATTTTACACACACACACACACACACACACACACACACATTATATATATATATATATATATATATATATATATATATATGAATGGGTGCAGAAAACTTATCGGCCCCAATGTGTTCCCTAAATGTAACCAAAAATTTCATTATCAGTTTTGCTTGGGTCCTGAACGTTTTAACACTCGTATATAAAGAGAGTTAGAGAAAAAGAAAGTGGTGAAAAGAGAAGCAGAAGAAGAGGAACAATTGCGAAGAGAGATGATGAAAAAGAAAGAGATAAGCAGCGAGAAAGAGAAATGGAGAGAATGAGATGGGGGGGGGACGAAGAAAAAGTGAATGGAAGAAAAAGGAAGAAGAAAAAAGAGAAAAAGGAAGAGAGAAAGAGGAGTAGAGCTAGAAAGCGGTATGGAAAAAAATAATGGGAGGGAAATGAAGACGAAAAGAAAGAGCGAACAAAAGAGAGAGGGAGTGAAAGGGGGTGAGAAGGAGAACGAGAAAGAGGAAGAGGTGAGAGAAAGAGGAAGAGGTGAGAGAAAAAGCGAACGGAAAAGATAGGGATAAAAAGAAGAAAGAGATAGGGAAAAAGATAATGGGTATAGAAAGAGAAAGAGAGAGAAAGAGCAATGAGGATAAGAAAGGGAGAGAGAGAATGTAGAGAAAAGAAAATCAGAGAGAGAGAGAGGTCGATACCGACTGAGACAGAGAGACAATGAAAGAGAAACTGACAGCGAAAATGGAGAAGTGGGAAAGAGAGAACGAAAGAGAAAAAGATAAAAAACAGAGAGAAAGAGAGAGAGAGAGAGAGAGAGAGGGTGGGAGAGTGCATGAGGATAAAAAGGGAGAGAAAAGAGCGAAAGTGGAGAAGTGGGAAAGACATAATGAGAGAGAAAAAGAGAAAAAAAAGCAGAAAGAGAGAGCATCAAGATAAAAAAAGGACCGAGAAAAGTAGAGAAAAGAGAGAGAGAGAGAACGTGAGAGAAAGAGAGAGATAGAGAGAGAGTGACAATGAAAGTGCAGAAGTGGGAAAGAGAGAATGAGGGCGAAAAAGAGGAAAAAACAAAGAGAGAGAGACAGAGACAGCGAAAGAGAGAGAGAGAGAAGGAGGATAAAAAACGGAGAGAGAGAAAGAAAGTAAAGAATAGAAAAGAGAGAAAAAAACGACAACGAGAGAGATAGAGAGAGACAGAGAGAGAGAGAGAGAGAGAGAGAGAGAGACAGAGAGAGAGAGATAGAGAGAGACAGAGAGACAGAGACAGAGAGACAGAGAGAGAGAGAAACAATAAAGAAGATATTGAGAGAGAAAATGGAGATGGGGGAAAGAGATAACTAGAGAGAAGAGAGAAAAAGAGAGAAAGAGAGAGAAAATTGTAAACAGACAGACAATCATCTCGTCGAAAATGCAGACAGACTGAGTGACACACAAGCAAACAAGTTAAGGGCGTGAAATAATTATTGATCGCTCAAAGAGGCTTTGCTGAGTCATTGTATGTGCGCCAGGAGGAGGGGTAGCAAGGGGGTCGGTTACAATGCCGACGGGATTCCTGAAGAGGATCAGTAAGAGAGGTAGAGGGAGTGGTTTGAGAGATGCACGAGGGCGAGCGAGGTGGTGGAGGGAGGCTGTCTGTCGCAGAACGGGGAGGGTAACATGAACATGGATTAACACATGCACTGATGCACACATGGGCACATGAGAGACGAACATCTGCGGAAAGACGCTTGCGTTAAACCAGCACACATGCGCGTATACCCTAGCCGAGCAGAGGGAAGCAACGTGTCCGTACACCCGCATTTCCACGCTACACAATCTGCGAGCATGCGTCGACGGATGCACATAGATCGGAGAACGGTCTGTGGGGACCATGTAGCAGTTATGTCATCGGCGAGTCGCTCCAAGGGCCCGCTTCGATGTTAGCTCATCTCTGTCTAGGGATCCAGATATCGAAACAATATTTCGTTTCTACTTAAAAGGGCTTAGAATGTGTTGTCCTCGGCATGTACATGTTGAAGAAAAATATATGGAAAATACTTTTAAAATCCTCCACTAGCCTAAGTTTTTCATATATAATGCGAAACGGAAAGATTACAAAATCCTCAAGAAGTTAATTAATACAGATAACGTTGATAAAACTAAACGATAGTACCACCTAGCAAACTCAAGAACGATTTTAAGTCAAAATAATTTATCTAAACTTAATATAAAACATTTCACTACTTACAAATGACAAGCGATTTAATCAACAGAAAAAATAACATTGAATCTAAAGCAAGAATATACAAAATACAATGCAATATAAGTTAATGGTAACGGTAATATCAGCCGTTTCCCTATAAGGAAACATTTGGCATTTAATGACCGAACAGTTATTACTGCTTTCGGTTGACATGTATAAAATTCAGGAAAATAGATTTCTCAATTCTAGTACTGTTTTATATATATATATATATATATATATTATATATATATATATATATATATATATATATATATATATATATATATATGAATAAAGACAAAATGAATAATTATTCGTTACTGACGCGTTTCCTCTTCTGATGGACTTTCTCAAGGCAAATAAAGGATGTTATTTTGGAGAATGTATTTATAATCAAAGGTTTTTTTTTTTTAAATCAGTTCACCCTAAGCAAAGTGATAATGTCACTAACATGCAAGGGTTATGGAAAGTGAAAGCGAAAGCGAAAGACTTTAGGAAAAGGGACCGCAAACTCAATCCTAAACTGTAAACATAGGATAAAACTTCTGTTAAAAAAAAAAACTGACATGAGTGTAAACGGGAAGATTATGAACCTGTCTACACTAAACTTAGAAAATCATTATGGCACCTCGACGCGGTTAAATGGTTAGCAAGTTTGTCTCGCTAGAGCAATTACGACCTAGTGGTGGGTTCGATCTTCACTGGGTGCCCCACATGTTCGGCCTTGTGCCACATCACATTTACGTTTAGAAAATCATTATGGCACCTCGAAGTGGTTTAATGGTTAGCAAGCTTGTCTCGCTAGAACAATTACGACCTAGTCCTGAGTTTGATCTTCACTGGGTGCTCCACACTTTTGGCCTTGTGCCACATCTACATTTCGCTTAGAAGATCGCCATAGAAACCAAAAACTCCCACTGGATCTGACTTCGAGATCATATCACTGATTTCTTTTTCCGGCCCGACACTTGGCGTAGATTTTTATGTAACAATTGAAGCACATTATTTCAGCTAATTCATAACCGAAGCTAACCTTCAGGAGAATGACTTATTGTGCCTTATCGGACTAACGTTTTCAGCTGACATGAAATGGAAAGATTATATTGAATCAATTGCGAGATCTGCAACTAAGAATTTTGGTTCCCTGTGTTGTGGTACATAATATTTCCTGCCAGAATCTACCTTATATATTTATAAGTCTACCATTCGTCCTTGCTTTCATTATTGCTGCCACATCTGGTCTGGCGCTCCTGCTATATATTTAGAGATTCTTCATTCTCCATTATTCCACCGTGAATGAATTGCAGCTCAGATTGGTCAATCGGAGAGCCGAGTTCGAATTCCATTCAAATCCATTACCTTCACTTACTTGCTCATACCCTTGGGAAAGGTATGAAACCTCTTCTACAAAGTTATGGGAAAATACCAGGAAAGACCTGGTTCTATAGCCTTGGATGGCAACTGGTCAACTGCAGAAGGAAATGGCAACCTTCTGCGGGAAAAAATCTGCCTCATCAATTATGTATCGAAAGATACATGATCGCCTAAGCGTGCATCACGCATAGCACATAACTGACTGACTGATATGGAATCCACACACCAAAGAGACTAACATAAAGAAACTAGTCTACTTGATTGTCGAGCATCGTTCAGGCTGAAATTTCTTTCAGAGTCGATGCAGGTTTTGTGCGTGTGAATCGCATATTGCTTTTCTTAAAATAAGAAGAATGGCAGACAGACAAAGAAAACAGTAGAGACAGAGAGAAAAAAGGAGAGAAAGAGAGAGAAAAAGGGAGAGAAAGAGAGAGAAAAAGGGAGAGAAAGAGAGAGAGAAATAATGAAATGTAGAATGTTGGAAAGACGGGAAATAGAGGATAGATATGAACAAAGACAGATAAATATGAACATAGGTACATATATATATATATATATATATATATATATATATATATATATATATATATATATGAAACAAAAATCACAGACAGATACATGTATAAGCATTCACAAACCAAGGAAATATATGTATGGGCATGTTCAATTATTTTCAGTTTTATTTTCTCAGTTTTATAACCTGGTATATTTGGGTGGGAATGTTTGTCAGTCTGTATATGCTCATATGTCTACTACATTATACGTAGAGTATAGTAGAGTGGTTTACCTCAATCATTCAATATATAAATTCACAGCGTGACATAGCGAAATTACGATATGAAATTTTCTTTGTATAATGTTCAATTCGAGATCTATCTAGAAGTTTTAGTTAAGTGCACTTACCAAAAGTACTACTGAAAAATAAATAAATGCAAAATTAGGTTACAGACTTATTGACAAATGTTCATTTTTCAACCGATTTCATCATTCCATCCTCACATTTTTCTATCTTTCTGGACAAAGAACTTGAACTAGTGTAGGTAACTTTTGCAGTCTTCTAAGGAATTGGATTTTTTCAGTAAGTAAATTCATTAAAGACTGGAATACATGTTGAACTAAAGAATATAATAATTTTTCAGACAAGCTATAACAATTTTCACGCGTTGACCAAAGAAACAGGAAGATTATCGTTATCCTGATGTCATATAATATCTTTCTTGGCAACTAATTCCAGTGTCTTTTTGTCTTATTTTGTAGTCAATCCATCTAAGAGCAGTACATATTCGAATTGGTCGTTTAGTTCCTTGAACAGAGCATATAGACTAGGCCTTTAATTAGAAATGTTTCATTTTGGTTGACAAAAGATCGATTACATTCTATATGGTTGTAAAATGGACCCTTAATAATTTCTTCCAAGAATCGAACCTTTTTAATACTTAAGTATCGAACTAGTATTACTATACAGTAGGCATATTCATCTATTAACTTGTGTAGAAGCCACATATCAAAGTGACTAACATATCCAAGCTGGTGCAAACAATATCAACATTGATATAATGGCTATTTCCCATATTAATTAATGTTGATTATACTCGAGTAATATCTTTACTTGATTGTTAACACACACAACTGATCTAACTAACCGAGGGGCATCGCTTAGTTAAATATATTGAACACGTAACTTAGCAAACCACTTTCGATATGTTCGATCATTTACACAGCCTTATCCATAAACTGTGCGATTTTTTTATTTTTCGTATTTCAGACGCATTCTTAACAGTCTAAGTATGAAAATGCATAATATACCCAAAATTATACCTATTTTCTCCTATCTTTAATATAAACGAAAATAGACCAATTTTGGCAATTTTAAACATTTTATTAGAGTTATTACAAAAAAAAAGGATGAAATTGATAAAAACTAAACACTCTTAAGGCAATTACTAAAAAAACAGGAAGAGGGGATGTTAGTTCATCCCTGGGCAACCGTTCTGACCACACCCCACTTCTACTAATGTGTATTTAGTAACATGTTTCAAACTCAAGGAGAGGTTCTTTTGCTTTCGTCCTTGGGCAACAGACTTATCAAAATCTCCTTTGATTGCCTTTTAAGTCTTGTACTGGGTTAAAAATGGCAAAAGAAAGTCAATTGTTCGCAACCTAATTCTGCAAACCATTATTAATGTTTCTTTTTTAATTAGGCGTGTGGCTACTCTACCTTGTCACAAGAGAAATAAAATATTTCCATATAGAAAACTATTCTGTTCGAATTAATTAATCTCCTAACCAAGACAGCCATTTTGAGTTCTATTCCAAACTCGCTTTCTAACACAATACAATGCTTGTAATTATACAGGGATTCTCTGGAGCGTGTTTTGTGACATTTGTAGCCCGTATCGTAACGTTCAGGCTGCTATGTATTCTGGTCTTTTGCAGATATCTGTCCAGAAATTCCAAGCGGAATGCACAGGAACCAAACGGACGTTTCTGCTAAAACCAAAACCGAAAACGAAATGTAATACGTTCGCCGTGTGTAGTGGAACAATGCAAGCTCATCTCAAAGGCGACTGTTAGTGAGTTCAATCGTGACTTGTTTTCTCACTCTAGTCATCACGTGATATATATTTACATATATATGCACAGAAAGAGATCTAGATTATATATCACACGTGACATAACTCTGCTCATTGATTATAGTTGAAATCCTTGATCGTTCAAGAAGTAATTGTAGATCTATCTATCTATCTATCTATTTCTTCATATCAATTTATCTATTAATCGATATATCTAAAACTGTCTCTTCACATATATTGTCTATCTACCAATGTTTCTTCATATTTAGCTATCTATTTATCACTGTCTCTTTATATCAATTTATCTATCAATGTTTTTTCATCTCTCTCTCTCTCTCTCTCTCTATATATATATATATATATATATATATATATATCTGTCTATCACGGTGTCTTCATCTATCTATCTATCTATCAGCGCCTCTTCATATCTATCTATCTATCTATCTATCTATATATATATATATATATATATATATATATATATATATCACTGTATATACCAATCTTTACATATACGAGGGTCATTCAATAAATACGGTGAATTTTTCGATATAAGGACTTCTAATACAGTTAGAAGCTTACTTTTTTTTAATTTTATTTTGTTTTACTTCTTTTTCACATGGATTTAATTTCTTTTGCAGATTAAAAAAAAAACTTTGAGAGTTTTGGCGATTAACAAAGATGGCCGACCAAGAAGCATGCTCCAGGATTGAACAGCAGTCAGTTATCAAGTTTTTGGTTGCTGAAGGGTGCAAACCAGTTGAAATTCATAGGAGAATGTCAACTGTGTCTGGTGCCACATGTTTCAGCCAAAAAAATGTCTACAAGTGGGCTAAATTGTTTAAAGAAGGACGGAGCAGTTTTGAGGATGAAGACAGGCCTAGGAGGCCTACAGTAGTGAGGTCTCCTGAGGTGATCAAATCAGTCAATGACCTCATTCAGTCTGACAGAAGAACTACTGTGAACTGCTGAGGCAGGTCAAGAAAGACATAAAGAACAAACGCAGGGGTCATCAGTCAGAAGGAGACAACGCAAGGCCTCACACAGCAGCCCAAACGGTGCAGACCATCTACGAGCTGGGCTGGGAACTGCTCCCTCATCCCCCTTACAGCCCAGACCTTGCCCCTTCAGACTTTCACCTGTTTGGTCCCTTGAAAGCGTTCGCGAGAGGCACGAAGTTTAAAAGTGACGATGAAGTCAAAAGTGTTGTGAGCGACTGGCTGAGACATCAGTCCAAAGATTTTTACGCTGAGGGAATACGGAAGCTTGTGCACAGATGGGAAAAGTATGGGGCAGTTCTGGGAGACTACGTTGAAAAATTAAAAAAAGGCAAGCTTCTATTTGTATTAGAAGTCCTTATACCGAAAAATTCACCTTATTTATTGAATGACCCTCGTATATCGCTATGTATATCTATATCTATATATGTATTTCACTGTATATATCTATCTATCTATCTATATATATATATATATATATATATATATATATATATATATATATATATATATATATGATTGATTGTATATGGAATGAATTCAATAACCAACAATTACTATTCTTAAAAAGAGTGCTCAATACAAAGTAGAGCAGATATAATTATTGTAAAAGGGTGTTGAAACAAAATGGCTATTTTGTAGTTATTTTATAACATATTTATGTTATAAAATTTTTAAATAATATATATATATATATATATATATATATCACTGTCTATATCTATATCTATCTATCTATCTATCTATCTATCTATTTCTGCATTATACCGAATAACCCGTATTTCCTTTTATTCCGTGTGTAAGGAGAATATTCCCCACAGGCAGCTTTTTCCTAAGAGTTTCTTTTTACGCTTTTGACAGAATCCCCTCGTGTATACTTCCCTAAACGCTAAAATCTCAGGGTCAGTCTTTCTCCTCCTTCTTCTCATACCTACCGCTACGGTCATATATCACAATTAGTTCAATAGTCGTCTACTATTAATGGGTATAAAAAAAACATTTCTACCCATCTCTCCGATGAGTATAAAAAAAAACATTTCTACCCATCTCTCTCTTACTCTCTTATTCTCTCTCTCTCTCTCTCTCTCTCTCTCTCTCTCACGCGCACGCGTACACACACATATGTATAGATAAAAATTACTATGGGTATATAGATTTATAGAGATATTTTTGCTGCCTATAATCGTAGAGCAAGTATTATTAATCTTTTCTCGTGGTCTCTTGTGGAGTTGGTGAGTTCGTTCAGGAGACTATTGTGGTCTTATGTCAGATGAAGCTAAGCTTACTAAACATCCACAATGATATGGTCATCCATATGATCTCCTTAAAATTGCTCACTTTTCATAACTTTTAACCCTCTACCTCGGTCTTTTCAAAGGGTGAACCTTACTCTAAAAAGACAAAAAATACCTACATTTCAGCTTGTATTTAACTGTAGATATTGAGACATATGAATAGAATGAGATAGATAGATAGATAGATAGATAGATAGATAGATAGATAGATAGATAGATAGATAGATGTCAATAGACTGAGATACATAGATGAATAGAAAGAATTCATCCATGCATAAACAAATTGCTCTCACTAGATTCATTAATGATTGCCGGATCCTTAAGGAGACCAAACAGTAGATGTGAGCACAGTTATGTGATGTGTAATGAATCCCAGTAGTGGCGTAGCGATAACTGCGAGAAGGCCTCCACAAAATGCTCATTACTGATGAAAATTCGTAGCCAGTGGGGTGACTGTAAATCTATCCACTGGTGTTATTGGGCTCCCTCGACCTATTGTAGATATATATATATATATATATATATATATATATATATATATATATATATATATATATATATATATATATATATATATATATATATATATATATATATATATATATATATATATATGAGGCATTTCCTTCTGAATGTCACTCGTGCATCTATTCAAGACAATAACACTTGTAAATGAAGGAGATTCCTTGTCATTTTGCTTTGGCTTTTTGTACGTTCCATGACTGTTAAATTCGAGAATGGTGGTATTGGTGTTGCATTGAACTATATCGCCTTAATCCAACGATGTCGCCTTAATCCAACGATGTCGCCTTAATCCAACGATGAACAGAAGTCTCACGACACCATATTCAATTCATCGACGTACAATTAAGTCAGACAGAAAAATAAACAAACACATATATATATATATATATATATATATATATATATATATATATAGTTAAATAATATATATATATATATATATATATATATATATATATAATATATATATTTAAATGCATTTTAGATGCAAGGGTGGTCTTCAGTGATGCACTGTTCTCATCGCCGATTTCGGGTTTCGCCTCATATCGGTTCCAACAGCAACCCCCCACCTGATTCTAGACGAGTCAGGCCGCCTTATTGAAAGCGTCGTGATATGCACCTCGACATTTCCAAAAAACAGTAAACATAAGAATCTAGCAAGGCCGAGACTTCGACCGTTCTTATTTGACATATGACAGTCAGTGTCAGCCAATGAAAAACAGGGCTTTTTACGCTCCTCTACTATATACTGTTGTCTTTTTACTTCATCCGGTTTAGATTTACCACTTCCGGAATCCATAACGAGGTCAGCTGGTATCTGATATATATTTGAAAAATTTCTCAGAGTTAACCTGTAGAAAAAGACAATATTTATAAATGTAAAAGATAATAGGAAAACAGTAATGGTAGCCGACGCGTTTCGTCCAATTTAGAATTTTTCAAGGCAAAAACAAATGTTAATCTAGGCCCAGGCTTTTAACTTATATCATCTTTTCTAAAAGTGTTACTCCCCTCCCAAGGAAATGTACACAACTGTATCAAGAAACCAAAAGAAAAT
>CAHIKZ030000254.1:1632500-1645000 GCA_903632075.3 Acanthosepion pharaonis
ATTATACATGGGGATTTACGGTAATTGTTATTTTAATTATGTTCAAGAAAATAAAATATATATATATATATATATATATATATATATATATATATATATATATATATATATATATATATATATATATATGTATTCATGTATATTAGTTATTACCTACCAATTTATTTATTTATTCCTGATAACTTACCCCATGGCTGATAAGAAGAAACCAACTCCTCAATACACAAGCGTGTTCTTAGCGAATGATTTTATGGATTGATATAGTTGTATCGTCATTGGAAATATTCTATATAAAATGGAAGTATATGTTTCATGCTATACTAATTTCATGGTCCACAACAAAATTCTAGGTTCAAAGTGGACCATGAGTTTTAAAAAAGGTTTAGAACCAGTGCCAGAAAACAACAGCAAATTTCGTGTGTTGCAGGGGGGGGGGAGGTGATAGTGAATATGTAATTGCGTAGGTGGACTTTTGAAAGGACATATAATTATATCCAAACTCCAACCAGGAAGACAACAACCATATCCCTTGTCTTTTATCAGCCAAGGTTCTATTAAAGAAATAGTTCAGAATTTAGACGGCACCATAAAATTGAAGCATGTATTGAAAATGGTCCGTATAGACACCTGGAGGCGGTGTTATGGTTAACAAGCTTGTCTCGCTAGAAAAATTACGACCGAGTAGTGAGTTCGATCCTCACTGGGTGCACCTTACTTTCGGCCTTGTGCCACATCTGAGCTACGATTGGAAAATCGCTGTGAACAATTCGGCGTTGGGTAATGGTTAGCAAGCTTGTCTCGCTAGATCAGTTTTGACTGAAAAGTGAGTTCGATCCTCACTGGGTGCTCCGTACTTTCGCCACTGTGAGAAATCTAAGCCGCGCTTAGATTTCGCACTATTACTATGTAGCGGTGGTTAACGAGCTTTTTTTTTTTTAACCTTTAACGGCACTGAGCTCGATCTACACTGTCCTGTTAATGAACCTCTTTTCTGACTCAAGTAAACGATGTAATCATTTTCTTCGCATCTCTAGGGAGTTATGGTTAACAAACTCCTTTCGCAAATCCTTAATTAAAGGTTCTTTTTAAAAGATTAATTTTCTAGTGAGTTCGTCGAAACGCTACTGTGTTTGCGCGATTACGAAAGATTTTCCATGGTGTTTTAGCTATGAATTATTAGATTTTTATTCTCCCTACTGTATAGCCGAATGGCAATTTAATCATATGTATTCAATACACAGTAATAATGATTGCTTCTCGAGTTTATGTACACATTTAAGCACCTTCATTAACACAAAACGCTGTGTACGCACATGTAGTTAGTTAAAAAACAAACAACATTCGACACGCATACACACGTTTATATACACACGTTTATATGAACGAGTATTAAAAAAAATAAACTTGTGTTGAATTAATTAGAGGTAAGGGTTGGTTTCCTCTTATTTTCGGTGTGAATGTTTCATTGCTGTGTGGAGTGAGATATTTGCAAGGAGACATTTTACGTGGGAGTTACAAGAAACAAAAAATATAGGGAACGAAATGCAAAGTGGGTAGTAGTCGGCAGCAACATTTTAGATCTTCCGTTGGCCCCCAAGTCTTCTATCTCCCTCAATTGTCCACCCCTAGCCCCCAAATCACATAAAATTAACAAGTGCTCACCGACAAACTAACACACGCACACGCAAGCCCAGATTTCTATATGCAGTTGCATGAATAAGAGTGAAGCCTAACGATGAGAATAACAATTATTAAACATTGTCAATGCACTTAATTCAATGACGCTATTTATCACATCGATGAAACATAATACAGCAAGAATTTCAGATAAACATTTAGGTTAATATCTAAAGGTCGGGCTACGAATATATTGATTGAACCCTCACACACACACATACACACACACACACACACACACACATATATATATATATATATATATATATATCTGTGTGTGTGTGTGTGTGTGTGTAGATTTCGTTCCTGCTTTTAAACTGACTGTGTATTAAATTGTCATTACATCTAATTACTTGTACCCGATGTATAGATGTTTGGATTCAGTGTTCCTTTCAAAAGAAAACGAATTTGTGAATAATGGCTTGCTCTCTAGCATTGAAAAATAGTCAACCATTCATTATATATATATATATATATATATATATATATATATATATATATATATATATATATATATATATATATATATATATATATTAGTGTTTAAGTCTTTTTTATTATATTCTTACTCTTTTTCTGGACATTGAGTTCTACCTGGATTCTATCCTCTTGGATTTTTTTTTATACAAAATATATATGTATGTGTATGCATGTATGTATATATATTTATATATTTTGCAATTGTATGTGTATATTTACCACTAATATTATCTATCTATCTATCTATGTATATATATATATATATATATATATATATATATATATATTCCATCTATTCTTTCTGTATAAGCATTCTATCTTTCTTTATATATATAAGTATTTCGCCTTATTCTTTTATATATATATATATATATATGTGTGTGTGTGTGTGTGTGTGTGTGAGAGAGAGAGGGAGAGAGAGAGAGTGTGTGTACGGCTGCATATTTATTTTGTCTTATTTACTCTTTCTTTTAAGTGTGTATGTATCTTTTATGTGTCTGTATCTTACTTTATCTCTAGATATATTTAATCTTTTATATATATATATATATATATATATATATATATATATATATATATATATATATATATATAGGATTGATAGAAATAATTCGTCACCTTGCTGAATTATGTCTGTGTGTGCGTGTGCGTGTGTGAGTGATTTATATCTGTGTGCGCGTGTATCTGACTCCTTATCTATTCTTCTATGTATCGTGTCCCTGGGCGATCATAGCTCTTTGAAATTCATTCATTTTTTACGGCTTATCAACCGTTTGCAGATTATTTAAAATCAGAAAATATATTTATTTTTTTAGATTGTATTATTTCTATTTTTGGGGATAATAATGATTTCGTGATAAAAGTCTTACTATTTAATCCATAGCTGGAAGGAGAAGAGGCGGATTTATACCTTCCCCAAGGGTATTTGCACGTAAGTGAATCTGACGAATCTAGATAGCTTTGGAACTGGTTTCTCCGGTTAACAATTCCGAGTCATTATCCATTACACAACCTGTACATCTTAGCTGATCTTCCAGAACGGTCACCCATCTAAGTACTGGCCAGACTCGACGTTGCTTATCGTTGGTGATCCTACTGGAATCTGTGTTTCAAAGTGATGTAGCTCTTAGTATTTTTTTCTTTTTGCTATCTCTACTAACAATCTACTCAGACTTTTCCAAGCCGTCTTTCCTAGTAATATACCCTAGATTTTTCAATTGTCGCTTTTTGATGTTAAGTATAGGTCTCTTTTTTGTTTCCATTTTATCTAAAACATCGTCGTTGCTCACATGATCAATCCATAATATCAGTATGCCGAGGATAACATAGTACTCATTTTACTCAAATACTTTCTAACCCTGCTGAGACGCCAGTCAATCCTGGTCCTGCCTAGACTCAAACACATCCTTAGCCTGCGAGATTCTAACTCATACTGAGCCTGCTAAAACTGAAATCCATTCTGACCCTGCTGAGATTCCAGTCCATCTTGGTCCTGCTGAAACACATCTTTATCCTGCAGAGATTCAAACCCATCCTGACCCTGCTAAGACTCAAATCCATTCTGACCCGACTGAGACTCCAGTTCATCCTGGTCCTGACTAGACTCAAACACATTCTTATCCTGCAGAGATTCAAACCATCCTGGTGCTGCCTAGACTCAAACACATTTTTATCCTGCAGAGATTCAAACCATACTGATCCTGCTAAGAAGCAAACACGTCCTTATCCTGCAAAGATTCAAAGCCATTCTGACCCTGTTGATAGTCAAATACATTTTGACCCTGTTGAAACTTTACTCCGTCTTGGTCCTGTCGAGACTCAAACAGATCCCTACACTGCAATAATTCAAACCCATCCTGACCCTGCTAAGACTCAAATTCATTCTGACCCTGCTGACATCCCAGTTCATCCTGGTCCCGCAGAGACTCAAACACATCTTTATCCTACAGAGATTCAAACCCATCCTGACCCTGCTAAGACTCAAATTCATTCTGACCCTGTTGACATCCCAGTTCATCCTGGTCCTGCAGAGACTCAAACACATCTTTATCCTACAGAGATTCAAACCCATCCTGACCCTGCTAAGACTCAAATTCATTCTGACCCTGCTGACATCCCAGTTCATCCTGGTCCTGCAGAGACTCAAACACATCTTTATCCTACAGAGATTCAAACCCATCCTGACCCAAGCTAAGACTCAAATTCATTCTGACCCTGCTGACATCCCAGTTCATCCTGGTCCCGCAGAGACTCAAACACATCTTTATCCTACAGAGATTCAAACCCATCCTGACCCTGCTAAGACTCAAATTCATTCTGACCCTGCTGACATCCCAGTTCATCCTGGTCCCAGAGACTCAAACACATCTTTATCCTACAGAGATTCAAACCCATCCTGACCCTGCTAAGACTCAAATTCATTCTGACCCTGCTGACATCCCAGTTCATCCTGGTCCCGCAGAGACTCAAACACATCTTTATCCTACAGAGATTCAAACCCATCCTGACCCTGCTAAGACTCAAATTCATTCTGACCCTGCTGACATCCTAGTTCATCCTGGTCCCGCAGAGACTCAAACACATCTTTATCCAGAGAGATTCAAACCCATCCTGACCTGCTAAGACTCAAATTCATTCTGACCCTGCTGACATCCCAGTTCATCCTGGTCCCGCAGAGACTCAAACACATCTTTATCCTACAGAGATTCAAACCCATCCTGACCCTGCTAAGACTCAAATTCATTCTGACCCTGCTGACATCCCAGTTCATCCTGGTCCCGCAGAGACTCAAACACATCTTTATCCTACAGAGATTCAAACCCATCCTGACCCTGCTAAGACTCAAATTCATTCTGACCCTGCTGACATCCCAGTTCATCCTGGTCCCGCAGAGACTCAAACACATCTTTATCCTACAGAGATTCAAACCCATCCTGACCCTGCTAAGACTCAAATTCATTCTGACCCTGCTGACATCCTAGTTCATCCTGGTCCTGCAGAGACTCAAACACATCTTTATCCTACAGAGATTCAAACCCATCCTGACCCCTGCTAAGACTCAAATTCATTCTGACCCTGCTGACATCCCAGTTCATCCTGGTCCTGCAGAGACTCAAACACATCTTTATCCTACAGAGATTCAAACCCATCCTGACCCTGCTAAGACTCAAATTCATTCTGACCCTGCTGACATCCCAGTTCATCCTGGTCCCGCAGAGACTCAAACACATCTTTATCCTACAGAGATTCAAACCCATCCTGACCCTGCTAAGACTCAAATTCATTCTGACCCCTGCTGACATCCCAGTTCATCCTGGTCCTGCAGAGACTCAAACACATCTTTATCCTACAGAGATTCAAACCCATCCTGACCCCTGCTAAGACTCAAATTCATTCTGACCCTGCTGACATCCCAGTTCATCCTGGTCCCGCAGAGACTCAAACACATCTTTATCCTACAGAGATTCAAACCCATCCTGACCCTGCTAAGACTCAAATTCATTCTGACCCTGCTGACATCCCAGTTCATCCTGGTCCCGGGCAGAGACTCAAACACATCTTTATCCTACAGAGATTCAAACCCATCCTGACCCTGCTAAGACTCAAATTCATTCTGACCCTGCTGACATCCCAGTTCATCCTGGTCCCGCAGAGACTCAAACACATCTTTATCCCACAGAGATTCAAACCCATCCTGACCCTGCTAAGACTCAAATTCATTCTGACCCTGCTGACATCCCAGTTCATCCTGGTCCCGCAGAGACTCAAACACATCTTATCCTACAGAGATTCAAACCCATCCTGACCCTGCAGAGACAAATTCATTCTGACCCTGCTGACATCCCAGTTCATCCTGGTCCCGGGGCAGAGACTCAAACACATCTTTATCCTACAGAGATTCAAACCCATCCTGACCCTGCTAAGACTCAAATTCATTCTGACCCTGCTGACATCCCAGTTCATCCTGGTCCCGCAGAGACTCAAACACATCCTTATCCTACAGAGATTCAAACCCATCCTGACCCTGCTAAGACTCAAATTCATTCTGACCCTGCTGACATCCCAGTTCATCCTGGTCCCGCAGAGACTCAAACACATCCTTATCCTACAGAGATTCAAACCCATCCTGACCCTGCTAAGACTCAAATTCATTCTGACCCTGCTGACATCCCAGTTCATCCTGGTCCCGCAGAGACTCAAACACATCCTTATCCTACAGAGATTCAAACCCATCCTTACCCTGCTAAGACTCAAATTCATTCTGACCCTGCTGAGTCTCCAGTTCATTCTGGTCCTGCCTAGACTCAAACACATCCTTATCCGACAGATATTCAAACCCATCCTTACCCTGCTACGACTCAAATCTATTCTGACCCGACTGAGACTCCAGTCCATCCTGGTCCTGCCGAAACTCAAACTTATCCTGATCTTGCCTTGACACAAGTTAATCCTGACCCGACTGAGACTGCTTTGACTGCATCAAATTAGCTTTAATCCAAAAACTGACAGTCTACCACCATCTTTTGTTTTCTACATAAATTAATAGCATTAGTTATACCATTATTTGGATAACTTAAATCATTTTCAATTATTAACTCGTATTTCTTTCATCAGGATTTTTTTTTTTTTTTTGCTTTTTTCCACAACTCCACGATCGTCAATAAACAGCTTAAGTCGGAAAAAAAGTTCCTGACCTGTCAGAAAAATTTATCCCTACCCAGAGGCCCTAATTACTAAGGATCGTAGAATGACGATCTAGCAGTTACAATAAAAAAAACAACAGAAATTAAGATCACAGAAATATTAATAGAAAAATTAGTATTTTTAATTATCTTTCAGCCTGAAGTGTGTCGAGCGAATTCTTTTTCTTTATGTGAATATCTTTATCTCCATGCGAACGCATGCGTGTTATGTATACAAGTACTGGTATTGACTAGAATGTGAGTGGGAAAAAGAATGTGTTACGCCAGTTTATGAAATTTCTTGCCTAGAAAATCAGCAATGAAAACCCTGACGAATTATCGCAATGAAAAAAATACGTTTTAATATTATAGCTTTTTTTTTTTTTTTAACGGTGAAGGTAATAGAACCCGAAACGTAGCTCTCTCTCTCTCCTCTCTCTCTCTCTCTCTCTCTCTCTCACACACGCACACACATACACACACACACGCACATTCATTACATGCACGCGCGCATGCGTGCGCGCGTCTGTGCCTGTGTCTGTGTGTCTGCGTCCCAACGCTACGCCATCTAATTGTTCGTACGTTCTTTAATCCTAGCAGTGTTTGATGAAAAGGGCTCTATTAACATTGAATCTTTGCATTTTTTTTTTAACAACCCACGTCTTTTTAGAACATAAGCGATTACGGCTTCCTACATTTTCTTCTTTTTAATATTCGCTACTTCTTGGGAAAAATATTAAAGTGGTTTCCCCGGATTTGAACTAAGAGTTGGCCTTTTCGTAGATTGGTTGCCATTCAAGGTGCAAGTGTCTAGTCTGTCCTGCTATTTAACCTATAGCTGGGGGAAGAAGAAATAGATCCATCTTAACGAATATTTTTGCGAATGTGAACGCAACAGATTAGGTGCCATTTGAACTCGGCTCGCCAATTCTGTGCCGATAAAAAGACATGATTAATGCATAATAAGTAAGCGAGAAGAGATTTTGTCCAGTTATTGGAACGGAAACTTAGATATTCGATAATCCCCATCAAACGGGTAATCCATAACTCCATAACTATGGTGGTCAAACTATAGGGCGTAGACACGTTCAAACACTCACGCACACACACACCACACACGCACGCGCGCACGCACATACACACAGACACACATGTAACTACACATACACGCTCAAACAGATAAGGAAAGAGAGAACAAACATCATGGAATAATCAATGTTTCTTGAAACAGATTTTTGCTCTGGATGCGTGGCCTTGTGCGAAATTCAACGTCGTTCAAGAAATACGTCGGCAATACTGATCTCGTAAGCCATTGATCGTGAGTTCAATTCTCATCGAGTATGGACTGGTACCACTATAAGCTAACTTTTCTTTGTTATTTCTTTTTAAATATAGGACCTATAATGAAATTGTGCTCGTTTTGCAAGTCATTGGTATTCCGTTTTGCTCTTCCTTGTCCTTGTGCCAGACTGGACTTTGCTTAGATAATATTGCCTTCATGTGTATCATTATAAGTCGCATGTTTGTACTGACACCTGTTCAGATCTTTTTTCTGTTTCTTCAATACCCACAGAGCCAACATGTGATTTATACTGCAACTACCGAGAGCAAGGATAAGAAGTTGTGGAGAGCCATGTTCGCTCAAGTCCTGAAGGGATATGGCATATAGAATACAAAAATGCTGAGTGGACCTTAGTTATAGTTTTAGGGAAGGGGGTACGAATTTCGCCGGTTCCCAAAATAAGAAAGGAGCGTGAGGCTTGATTTCTCTTTTCATCGGATTTGTTCTACGGCGAGACTATCCCCAGGGAGATGGGGGTATGGAAAGAAAACTAAAGGACTTCTAAGACAAGAGTTTTGGGGGTTTAAAAAAAACAAGAAGAAAAGACTGAATATATAATTGTCACCAAGAGACAAAACCCGACATTCGAATGGGCGATGTCAAAATCATACAAGTACAGAAGTTTAAATATCTGTGAAGTGCTTTAACAAAAGTTGCGACACCAAAATCCGAACATGTATTGAAATAAGGAAAGATGCGTTCCAAAAACTAAGCAAAGTATTAATAAAGAGGAAAATTTCGTTAGAAAAAAGAAAGAAACTGTTCTGTAACATCAGTCCTCCTCTGTGGAACTAAATACTGGATAATCTCTTCAAAGATAAAGAGAAAACTGGAGGCAGTTGTTCTACAGAAAGATAATGAGAATTCTATGAACGTAACGATTAAGCAAAAAGGAAGCCTTAAGGAAAATGGAAACAAAAAAAAATACTTTGAATTAGAAAGGAGCAGCTGAAATTTCTTAGACATGATGAGGAAGGTAGGCTTAGAGAATTTGTCAATCACAGGACATGTTGAGGGTAAAAAGAACAGGGGAAGGGAGCAGGACAGTTGCCTGGCAAACTTGTGCGAATCGATATCGGAACGAGAGGCAGGGCTTGACAAAGAGACAAACTCTGCTGAGAAATACAAGAGATAGGAGGTTGCAGAGGGCCATGATCTCCCACGTCCTGAAGGGACACGGCACATAGAGAAAAAAAAGGATAGATGTGTAATATGTTGCATCGTGAAGGAAGTTGATAAGTCATGCGAAAGAAGGCCGGGCCAAGATAAAATGAAGAAAGGGGGCGATGTTATTGAATCATATGCAAGGCTCATCACTCTAATAGAGGTTATGTCCCGTGGAATGAAAGTCTCGGAGGCCCCAACCCTACCAGATTAACCTAACTTTAAAAGAGGGACAAATTCAACGATCCTCATTCTAAACACATGACAACTGGATATATATATATATATATATATATATATATAGATAGATAGATAGATAGATAGATAGATAGATAGATAGATAGATAATTGGTTTGTATTTGGGCTATAACATCGCTTTAATAACTGGCCTTAGAGACTTCTTTCGCCACCACTTGGAAATAGGTATCCATTTGTGAGTTATAGGATTGTCAGAACATAATAATTACTTGTTCATTGCATGCATTAACGTGCGTGTGTGTATGTGCATTGGAGAGTGGTGTGCATTTCCTCATTAAGGGTACCACTTCAATGCAGCCTATTGGCGCGCTAACTACCCCCCAAAAAAAAACACATGGATCTTTTATGCTATGTAATAAAATAAAAATCAGCACACATGCACACGTTCATAAGACATTTGGATGCATGTACAAATATTAGTTTTCTATATATATATATATATATATATATATATATAGATAGATAGATAGATAGATAATTGGTTTGTATTTGGGCTATAACATCTCTTTAATAACTGTTTCCTTAAAAAACAAGGTACTTCTACATTTTTTTATTGCGTTTACCTTCAGTGCGAACAAGAGATTTCTTTTATGGCTTAGGGAGGGGAGAAAGTGGCCAAATTATTTTTCGTTCCAATCGGATTCATTTAATCTATTGAACGTTTTCAGGCACAGCGATTGTGCTATTGAAAAAGCTAAAATATAGACAGGTTTTTAATTCAGGAATGCGGCCAGTACATAGTTGATGATGATGTTTTTATGCGGTGGGCTTCTGTGACTTTTTTACAATTTTTACAGTTATAGGAGCGTAATATTTGTGTTTATGCTAACGCACACACACACACAGAAACACGCATCCACATATCCCCACACACAAACACCCTCACACACACACACATATATATATATATATATATATATATATATATATATATAGATAGATAGATAGATAGATAGATATATAGATATAGAAAAATCAGGAAATACTTTTTAAAAATCAGGAAATTGATTCAACTCTTTTAATAACCACTGTTTATAGGTCTGATTCATATATGATATATAACCTTTTATATATATATATATATATATATATATATATATATATATATATATATATATATATATATATATATGATAAAATGTAGTGTTAAGGTATGGGTTAAAGTACCCAATGGCAGTGATATTGCGTGGGTGTTGCTAAAAAGTTCTCGGTACAACCTACTTATCGGAATCAGTGTTTGAATGTCCAAACATGACACACACGTACACACACACATTATATATATATATATATATATATATATATATATATATATATATATATATATATATATATATATATATACATTCGAACATATGTAAAACCGCTACATAAATGCATTCATGTTTCGATGCATATCATCGCATCTCCTCAGGCGGTAGTATTTTTAAACTAATCTTGTGAACGTTCAAATTTTGAATTTGTATTTGATCTGTTCTCATTTCATTTGGGTATATATATATATATATATATACATATGTGTGTGTGTGTCTTTGTGTGTGTGCGGGCGCGTGCGTGTGTGTGTCTGTCTGTGTGTGTGTATGTGTGTCTTGTGGGTGGGGGCAGTCATCTTTATTTATACACGTTTGGTTAAATACTAAAGAAATTGTTAATCATTTTTTAAATATTTTTCTATATCCCGTATTATTTTCTTAGCTATAGTTTTTGTTTTTTGTTGTTGTTTTTTATGAGTCTTTTCCTGAAATTTTGGGAGAAATCTAGTCAAAAAAAAAAAAAAAAAAGAATTCACAAGGAACTTTCTTTGCTATTTAACTGAAACAGTTTTTTTTTTTTTGAATGCTGACTGTCCTCATCGGAATGCTTAACGTAAAAGAGTCCTCTTGCCAGCTACCCCATGCACTTCTGTAGCAGATAGATCGAAACGCAAAGTAAGATTGATCTGTGTGGTATGTCTTGTGGGTGAGATAGTCGCATATTGATCACTATTCGAACCGAGACAAAAGACCAAGAAGTCGAATGCAGATTTTAAAGACAGACACGCCAACCCTAATTTTTGGAAATTGGCGCAACACATTCCTCATTATCCAATGTACTCATCAAGTTTGCACCACACTTAATAGAGTTGACACATCTCTCTCTTTCTTTCTTCCCCCCTCTCTCTCTCTCTATCTATCTATCTATCTATCTATCTATCTATCTATCTATCTATCTATCTATCTATCTATAGATATATACAGGCTTGGATTTATCGATAGATATTAACAGACTATCACAGCTGAATAGATATGAAAATGACACGCTGAGAACGATAGATAGGTAGATTAAGAAAGAGAGAGAGAGCGAGAAAGCGATAACGGTTAATTATTATCTATCCTCCTTATCCTTATAATCTTTTACTTCCTGCCACCCCCTCTTTCATTCATATTACACACATTCATCATATCTATTTTAACAGTAACTCTTTACCTTGAGTGAATTTTAGGATTAAAAATATCGATCGAGATAGATAGATAGATAGATAGATAGATAGATAGATAGATAGATAGATAGATAGATATGAAGAGACAGCCAGATAGATAGATAGATATGAACAGATTGTGATAGATTGATAGATAGATATGAAGAGATAGATAGATAGATAGATAGATAGATAGATAGATAGATAGATAGATAGATAGATGTGAAGAGATAGATAGATAGATAGATAGATAGATAGATAGATAGATAGATAGATAGATAGATAGATAGATATTTGCTTTGCCACGCACTAAAAAAAACGTAGAAGTGAGGCGCAGTCACGATCGAATTCCCTCTATTAGGGATGAGGTCGGTGAGGCAAGTGTGTTAACCCTCGATTTACGACAGATACCCTATAAGTGGGGGGTATATGGCTGTAT
>CAHIKZ030000254.1:1650000-1705000 GCA_903632075.3 Acanthosepion pharaonis
ACATTTCTTCCCCCCCTCATCTCTCTCCCACTATATATATATATATATATATATATATATATATATATATATATATATATATATATATATATATATATATATATATCTCCTGTCGAATACGACGTATTAAGGCGAAGCAGATCAGTTCCTAGGGAAACCGACAGCTCGACAACAGCACATGAGATTTGATTATAATGGTGAAGGTTTCGTGCAGGACCATCCACACTATTTGAAGAGCCGAATACCAAACGACCCTCCGCAGGTTTTGAAATCAGAGTTGTCCTTCTCCTAGACCAGTTGCCATCAATCTGTCCTGCGATTTACCCATACCTGGAGGGAGAAGAAGACGATTCATACCTTTCCTAAGGGTATTAGTACGTAAGTGAATGTAATGGATTTGACTAGAATTCGAACTCGGCTCTTCGATTCCTCAATCCAAGCCGCTATCCATTACTCCTCTCTCTCTCCCCCCTCTCTCTCTCTGTCTGTCTGTCTGTGCGTGTGTGTGTTAAGGCAGCAGTTTTTCACTGATGCATGTTTCATTAAATAATATAGACACGTTTGTCTATTTATTTTAAGTAAGTTTCTTTCATATTGTCTGATAAGCTAACATTATCATTAAACGAAACGAAAGGAAATCACCATATTGATTCATGTTTAAATTCAATCTAAGCTTTCGGATTGCATAAATCGCCACAAATATTCTTAAATGCCTATAATTGATAACAGAAGCCATTGGTTTATACCAACGGCTTCCCATACTTAATAGTTCTCGTTTTCACTCTCGCGTGGTCATGTGTGACGTCACGAACTGCGAAGCGATTTTCGCTTCCTCGTCTCGGATACACGTGTTTGTCGTTGCTTTGAAATTTTTCATGCAAAAAAAAACAAAAAAAAAACAGACTATCATTATTGTTTCGTCCGTGTATTGTTTGATATATTGAAATGTAATTGTCATCTTTGATAATGGCTTATGTAAGCCGGAAGCTTAGATTGGATTTAAACATGTATCAATATGGTGATTTCATTTCGTCTTTCAATGATAATGTTATTAAGCCTATCAGACAATATGAAAGGAACTTACTTAAAATAAATAGACAAGACTTGTCTATATTATTCAATGAAACATATATATATATATATATATATATATATAAAGTGAGATAGAAAGAGTGGTAGAGAGATTAATATTTTTTGAAACTTGATATATTTATGAAAAAGATGTTCAGTATATGAGATAGGGCGTTTATAGATATAGATAGTGTAACCACTCTGCTTGGTGATTGTCAGTTTCAAGTGTAATAGTAGACATACATAAAATAAAATAAAAATATTCCTTAATTCCGCTGAAATGTACGACCAACTTACCATCTCCTTAACAAGTCCATAACATTAACACCAGCATTCTTGAGGACAGGTCAATCAACTAAACTCGTTTCTGAAACTAGATTTTGGAGAAGCAAAGCAAAAGATCAAAGATCCTGTACCAAAGCGAAGTACAATCCTACACTCACTTACCACAATCCCTAACCTCGATATAAATAACTTGAATATAAATCTAGAAAAAGAGATCAAAAGCGGAACAGGGTGGTTGATTCCTCTAACCTAAAAAGGAACTAATTAAACTATAAATAAGGAAGACAATTGCTCTCTGTTCTAATTTACCTCAGTCTACGAAATGTATCGCGCAAAAAGGATACAATTTATATTAATGAAAAAGAAAATAAACCTAAATAAGAATATTCGCTAATGATTATTTTATTTAGAATGTAACTCAGCTTTTTGTTGTAATGGAATGTTCCAATCTCCCTATTGTAGACTGACTATATCAGTAAATATATATAGTGTGCACAGGATATACCTGAAACATGCTTCGGCAGAGAGGAACCCAGACGAGGCTATGCCGAAGGGCAGAGTCTCTTCTCGGGAAACAGCTAGCCGACCCCGTTTTATACGGGAAATTTTTGGCTGAGCCTACCGGCTCGGATTATCCCACGTTAAATTCGGCCTCGTGCTACATCTGACCGCGTGGAGCGGTTGGTAGATATCCTTGCTTCGGAAATTACTAGCTTTCAAACCGATTTAGTAGATTGGCAACAGAGGTTTGTGCCCTGTCTTTCAGTAGTGTATTCTCTTTTACAATAAACTTCTCTTTCTTTCATATACGCGCGTGTTGTTCCTTTCAATCGAGTACCACCTTACATTAATGTAAATGAACCTAGGCGAGTTGTCGTTCAACATATCTAAAGCCTTAGCCTCAGCCCCGTCGTTCTTACGTTTTTCAGTAATAATGCATCGGCATTAGAGAATTAAAATCCGTATAACTTATCTGAATGAAGAACGTGGGAAGTGAGACGGGGTTGATGAGGTTCCTCTAGTACTTTGCCAAATAGAAGCATTCGAAGGATCAGAAGGGTCACCAGAGTTCTCAAAGACAGGTACTACAGAAGAGGGTCTCCAATAAGTTGTAAAGCAAAAAGCGGCAAGGTATTTATCGCAGTGTTTTCAGAGAAAACAGGTGTCAGTTTAGGATCAGATTTATTTGTGTGGGATACCATCAAGTCTTCTGGGGATCTAGTTTGTAGATGATAACAGAAAACATGGAAGGAGTTATAAGCCTATCACACAGTAGAATATAGTACAGTTGGCAAAACTCTTGCGTTGTATCGAAACAGTTCGGGTTCGAATCTCGGTAGTGGATGCGCATTGCTGATGAGTCCTAAAATAGGACGAAACGGCCGTCCAGGGCATTCTGCATTCTGTTGAGGATTCTTCTAGATCCGATGAATTACTATAATGATTTATCTAAATTTACAAAAATATTATTATATATATATATATATATATATATATATATAAAATATTGAGTTGAAACCAGAGGCGTCTGACTCATGCTGAACAAAACTGACGATTGCGCCTAGCATGAGGCAGACTGGCGTCTGGGTTTGACTTCAATGTTAGACACAATCTCTGATATTGAGCACTTTATTTAGCATTAATGAGGCTTAAGACTATATATATATATATATATATATATTTATATATATATATATTAAGCAAGTGTAAATTTAATTTCTGACAGAATGTAAAAGAAATTTGATATTTAGTTAAAATGAAAAAAATTGTCGACGTCAGACGTTTCGGTTTTAATAAACCATTTTCAAGACAAAATATTTACAAATTCATTTTCAATATAGCCGAAAACGATGGACATAAAAACACAACTTATCAATCTGTTATCTGTTTTATATATATATATATGTTATATATATATATATATATATATATATATATATATATGTATATTAAATTAATTAATTTAAAATATGTTTTTTCCGCTACACAGTTCTAACCCTGTTTCAAAAATGGAAGCTAAAAGCCACGAATTTAATTTTGCAATTAAATTAAAGACATTAGTTCCATTTCATCCTCAAGCGAATTTTGGAGTAACTTTTAAAATTACTGGGTTTTAAAGACACAGCTAAAATATATATATATATAACAGCTTGGATGTCGTAGAGTTTAGTAGATTGGCAACAGAGGTTTGTGAAATGTAGCTCTAAGTAATCATTGACTTTTTCCCATCCTCTTTTGTCCATGTTCCGCCAACCATTCAAACAAAGCCGTTAAGTGGTTTACACACTAATGTTTTCACTGCTTCTCTTGCGTTCAGTATTCACTGTGAATGTTCAATTCTCTAGGCTAGCTGTCCTCATTATATGTCCCAGAAATGTCAATTGTATTCGTCATAAATTAGAGGAATATTTATGTATGATTAGGCTGTTATTTGAGTATATGTGCAGTCTGCCGAGGATCAGTATATCATCTGTGCAATGAGCCTCTCTTCGTATTTACAATTTTACATATTTTGGCACAGCTTAGGTATCAGTATGCCGTCACTTGTCCGAATACTTTCAAATCAGAGCAGGATATATTTCTTAATTCTAGATATTCGTTTGCGCTAGCGGGACATAAAGAATCATTTATAAAAAAGACTTTAGTTTTCATTTTCTTATACAGCAGTTGTAGGTGGGTTTATGTCAGTCGTAGTCCCATCATGTCCAGTAGATCTAACCATGATGCCGGTTAGGAACGTATTCGAGCAGTTGAAGATAATGTTGATTAGCACGCGTAATAAATGGACATATATTATCCTGCTTGAACAGGATATTACCTTCCTGTTCCAGGAATGGCAACAGAACACATTGACGTTACTGTTTAGCGTTTCTTGACAGTGTTCAACTTCCCCACCTCTATAAACACCAAAAACGAGTGTTGTAGCTTACGGTACATCCCCTTCTGTGTCGTGGACCAAAACATTCTGGAAGATGTTGCTGCTGAATTTTGCATTAGAAACACAAACGGCCATACCACATACACAGGATCGAACTATCGTCGTTTCCTTTGTATTCCATTAGCAAGAAGAAAGTTCCACACTGACAGTTTCGTCCAGAGAACCTCTACTGCCCAGTCCAGGGATTGAACTCAAAATGACAATGTCGCCAAATTCATGAAGCCGTGCTTTAATCAACTAGGTCAAAGATGGCGAACAAGAGTTCTGGGGGTCATGAACTGAGGCACCATCAACTTTTTAGTAACCTACGAAGAGCCAGTGAAATGACATCATAAAATATGGTTCACCATGAACTATATAAAATCAACCAGCAGGCGTCCTGGGTAAAACGATAAACTAGACCCGCGTCCTAGGTAAGACGATAAACTACATCCGCGTTTTGGGTAAGACGATAAACTACATCCGCGTTTTGGGTTATACAATAAACTACAACCGCGTCCTGGGTAAGATGATAAGCTACATCTGCGTCCTGGGTAAGACGATAAACTACATCCGGCAGCAAGGCCTCTGTACATGAAGTTCTGTGGAACATGGAATCAACACCTAATTGCTAGTGTTCCCATGTCCACTCTGACCCGGGATGGTAGGATCTGTTAGGGTCTCAGCTATGGGTAAATAGTTCACCCCCAATGTGAGGTCAAAACACTATGAAAGTGTAAAAATAAGTTTTAATGCCAGCAATATATTTTTGTAAAATGTTATTACCAACAATTAATATCTTAAGTAAAAAATATTACCAGGAGTACATTAACAGCAATACATTTTTGAGAAAACAAATTTACCAACAATAATTTTTTTGGAAAAAAATATTAGCAGCAATAAAAATCTTGCCGGCATTAAATAACCCATAGAGGTTGAAACCAAACCAAACGCCAGGAATGGCCTTGCTATGCCATGAGTGCTGTATGTGTTACGTGGGAAATGAAATGTGAAGTGCAAGGGCAAAAACTCTTAATATAGAACACTTACTTCTAGCCATTTTATCTGTAAAATGATGAGACCTTGCCACAAATCTAGTACAAAAAAAATGGATGACAAAAAAAATGGATGGCAAAAATGATGGTAAAAAAAAATACTATCTAAATTTCATGTTTTAATTTAATTTTGATTGGCATTATTTACATTTTGAAATGGTTTAGACCAGAGATGGCAAACATTTGACCGGCGGTCGATGAACTGACCCACCCTCAACTTTGTAGTAACCCACAAGGAGTCAGTGAAATGACGTCATGAAATATGGCTCGCCATGAACTATAAAACAACCACCAGGAATGGCATCAGTATGGCATGAGTGCTGCATGTGTTAAGTTAAAGACAACAAAGTTTGAACCTCAAATTAAAACATTAGCCACTAAGATGACGCAACAATTATTTTTTTTTATTAAAAATATTAATTATTTGAGCAATCCGTTTATTTTCATGAAAATTTTTAAAGCGCCAAATATGAGCCGGCAGCTATAAAGGCTCGCCAACTCTGATCTAGGCCATTGCTCAAGAAATTGAAACTGAAAGGAAAAAGGAATTACGGAAGACTGAGAGAGAAAGGGAGTGTGAGCGAGAAAGGTAAGAAATGAGAAAATAAGAGAAAAAATATGAAAGGAATGAATACGTATGAAGCAGGTGTTGAAAAGTTCTCAGACTGACCGACACTACGATCAGCTTCTTATTCTATCCCTATTTCTGTAACGAGATACATTCCTTAGTTCCGAGGCACCTCGACGTGATGTAATGGTTAGGAAGCTTTTCTTGCTAGATCAGTTACCACTGAGTAGTGAGTTCGATCCTCACTGGGTACCCCATACTTTCGGCCTTGTGCCACACCTAAGCCTGGCTTAGAAAATCGCTACATTCCTTAGTTCCTGCCGTTCAGAACTGTCACTTTGTGGAATAGACTCCTGAGAGGATGCTTCCTCAGCCACTTCAATCTCACTCTCTTCAAAGTCTAAAGGCAGCCATCTATACTACATAGGCACTTCTTGTTGCTTCACTTTACCCCCTTTCTAACAACCCCTTTCAGTGCCCCACTATATTGAATGGCTCTTGAGGCTTATATTAAGTGAGAAATATTATTATGCGAGGTTGCTTCTCCGGTTGCTACAATCTTAACGTCCTGGGATCAGCCGTTATTTATCTTACCTGTTCACATAATCTGCATATAATTTCACTCTTTACGCTCATATAATACTCTCTTCCAGTAACCCTCTACGTTTTGTGCCTTGTAATGGGTGAACATTTAGCGTATAAAATAACGATAACCTACTCTAATCGCTGAACACAACAGAGTGCCATTCGATTCCTCAGGTGGCTCTCCCAGGGCGCAAATGAAGAATGGGCCCGACGGAGTCCCGGTGGAAGTGAAATTCGGGATAGAGACACATATGCCTTTAGACCGGCAGGCAATAAATGATCCCCAACAGACTGTGTTGATACACATATGGCCACATTTGCTCTGATCGTCGCTATGGATTCTGTGTGATCTGCCGTCGTAACCTATGGTATCTTGCACCATGATGTCTGGAGTTGTGTCTTGGCTTGCCACTAGCAAACACACACAAACGATTATCACTTACATGAAAGCAGAACATGCTCTCATCATTCCAGGATATAAAACACCATTCGATCCCACAGATGCTCTTGCAGCACAACTAGAGACACCCACAGACACCAAAGATGAGTGAGACTTGTAATTTGTGGAATCGTACACCTTGATGTTGTACCTGGGTGTCGTGGCCGGATAAACATGGAGGATGTTTCTCCCCACGCTCTTAGGACATGCTCTCATTACTAACACTGCAGACGAAACTGAAGATGTGTACGACGGTGATATGGCAGAAGTGAAACTGGCTAGAGGTATATACACCTTTCGACCTACAGGTATTAAACGATTCCTAATGGCCTGTATTCACACTTATGTAACCAGTGCTGATCTGTGCTGTATATGATTTGCCGCTCGTAAAATGAATCATTCTATCTTCTTTCGAACACCTTGTAGAACATTGTAGAGTAGTACGGGGAACGTGTGGAAGGTTATTATTCTACTGCAACAGGACACTGCATACTTTCATCGAAATGGCAACAGACCAAGCTGAACAATATTCTGGACCTGCATGATTCTGTGCAACGTTCCCTCCAGAAACACCAAAGGTGAGTGAGAGTTATCACTTATGGCATCTTACACCATGATGGCTGAAGTTGTGCCTGTGTGTCATGGCAGAAAACACAGGGAAAATATCTCTGGCCAAGCACACGCAAATGACTTCCATGAAAGCAGAACCAGTTAAAACCTCTTCGATCTTGCGGTGTTTACTCATTCTCCCACGAGAATGAGATGTGACACAAGGTCGGATTAATGTGGAGACCCGAGCGCGTACACCCGGGCAAGGAACAAAAATTCCCCTCAGCCCCCGCAACTGTCGATCCCTTCCTCTTGTGCAATGGGAGGGCGCGGCCTCGGGCAGCTGTTCCCCAGGGCTGGGCACCTCTTCAGTACAATTTTCTTCAGTTGCCCCTCTGTCCTCAGACAGAGAAGCCCCTGAACTCACTCTGTCCAAGGACAGAGACGCAACTGAGAGATGATAAGCCTGCATTAAAATCCCTCCAAAGAGGAATTTCTTGCAGCACAAATAGAAACTTCCCCGTGGCCTAAATCTGGCTGAAAGCTCGCACGCCCGTGGTCATGCAGTAAGTAGGTTTCGGGGTGACAGACTAAGGCTACAAGCCTGTGCTGCGGACGCTATCGCCCTTACAATGGAACGATTATAGACAAACGGCCAGGACACGGTAAACGGATCTAGGAGTGGACATTTGGCCACTGCTTTCGATATTGAAGTGCCATCAACGAGCTACATCCAGTATGCACAGCAGTTTTCCAAAGTTAACCTCATGCTCTTTGAATATAATGTATATAAAAGAAAAAAACAACAACATGACAATAGACCGAAATACTCTTAATCCAGAGAAAATCTCCAACAAGAACGGCAATAAGAAAACAAGAAAAAAGCCGTAAAGGTAAACTCCTACCTACTCTGTAAAGTTCGCAGCACTTAGATTACCTAGACAGAGCAAAAACGCTTGACAACATTAATTCCTAAAGGGTAACCATAGTTGTACCCCGAATTCCAAGTTCATTAGATCTTCAGAGCGTTGAATTCGTCTGCAGATCGCGTATATTACACACACACACACACACACACACACACACACACATATATATATATATATATATATATATATATATATATATATATCAGGTCATTCCATAAGTTCTGTCCGAATTTTGAATAAAGAAAACAAGTGACCAAATGTTAAATTTAATTACAGATTCAATCAACAATGTATTTTCCCTGATTATCTATGACGTCTTTCCATCTATTAACAAGCTTTCTAATTCAATTACAGTAAAATTCTTTTGGCTTTGATTCGAAGAACTCACAAATGCCAGTTTTAACCTCTTCCTGTGTTACAAAAGCTGTTGCTTTCAAATGATTCTGTAAGCTACGAAACAAATGGTAGTCTGAAGGAGCAAAATCGGGAGAGTAAGGTGGATGAGGAATTTTCTCCCAACCAAGTTCTTCGATCTTTTGTGACGTGATTCTTGCTGTGTCGGGTCGCGAATTGTCCTGATGAAACATCACTTCTTTTCGATTCACTAGAGCAGGTTTTTTTTCCTCGAAGCTTGGTTCAAACGCTCTAATTGCTGAGAGTATATTTGAACATTAATTGTTGCATTAGGTGGTAAGAATTCAAAGTAGATTATTCCTTGGCGATCCCACCAGATTGAAAGAAGAACCTTTTGCCCATGAAGTTCCCTTCTCGGATGTGGCTGGGGTCCTTCCCCTTTACCAAGCCACTGTCTACGACGCTTAACATTTCGATAAAAGATCCATTTTTCGTTGCCAGTCACAAGTCTATCCAAAAAAGGTGAAACAAGTTGGCGAGAATGGAGAGAAGAGCAGATGTTAACTCGGGATTTGAGGTTGTTTTCAGACAATTCATGAGGCACCCATTTTCCAAGTTTAGGAACTTTTCCAAGTTGTTGAAGATGATGAACAGTTGTATGGTTTGAACTGAGAACCACTGCCAATTCCTCAACTGTTAAAGCAGGATTTTCTTCAAGGGCTGCTTCAAGAAGCTTTTTATCAAACTCAACTGAACGTCCGGTTCGATCTTCATCTTCAAGAATGAAATGTCCACCTCTGAATTTTGCAAACCATCTTCTGCAAGTTCTTTTTCATTCACACATTCCTCTCCATAAACTGAGTGAATGTTTCTCGGCCTGCTGAGTTTCCTTTCTTGAACTCATAAAGCATTATGTGCCTCAAATGATTCTTGGGTACTTCCATGTTAGCAGGGTTTTAATCAAGCAAAATTTAATTTTATTGTTCTCTGAAATAAAATTTGATCAGGTTAAATGCATCTAAACATAAAAATAATGTTCAGCTCCAATAAATATTATAAAATACTCTTTTAAATTTTGTTCATTTTAACAAAAAGTTAAAATTCGACAGAACTTATTGGATTACCTATATATGTATATATATATATATATATATATATATATATATATATATATATATATATATATATAAAGAAATATAGTCTTAAGGTGTGCTATATTTATGAGATAAAGTGCTCAATATCAGAGATAGAGCGTGTGTCAATATAAAAGTGAACATTGAAATCAACACTTAGAGGCGACAGTCTGTTTCATGCTGGACGCAATCGTCAGGCCACCAATGCTGTTATTTTTCTCGGTTATTTAAATATACGGGTCAGTGGTGCATTGTGGGTAGTCTATTTTGGCGGTTATTTTATTTTATATTATTAAATAAACACCAAAATAGACTACCCACAATGCATCACATAAATAAATGAAGTAATAAAAGAAGTAAAAACTGTTCCCGCCAAAATAATAGTTAGAATGAACTACAACAACCCCAAAATTGAATAAAGAGCTTTATCTTCCCAAACCAAAACAAAACTATTACATAAGCGATATAAATAAAACTTTTACTACGTTAATAAAACACCGATTAAAATAAAATAAAAAATAAATATATAAGATAAGAAATAAAAAAAAATATATAAAATAAAATAAATAAAAACAAGCAAAATAATTTGACCCAAATAAATAAATAAAACTTAACATAACCGCCAAAATAGACTACCCACAATGCACCACTGACCCGTATATATAAATAGTCGAGAAAAAAAAACACTCGTGGCCTGACGATTGCGTCTAGCAATAAACATCCTATCGCCTCTAAATGTTCATATATATATATATATATATATATATATATATATATATATATATATATATATATATATATGACAATCGGAAATGTTCATAAAAGTTTCTAATTGTCAAAAATTTTTAAAACTTTGTCGGGATTATCGATGTTCGAATTTGGGGTGTCGTTAATTATGCCCCTTTGTCATTACTGCATCCTTAATCTGTTACATTTAATTGTATCTATAAAAATAACGCATTAAATGAAAATATATTAAAATAATTTTCGGACTTAGTCTATTTCATAACTCATGTACACAGACACACACACACATAGACACACACACAGACACACTCATATATCTATCTATCTATCTATCTATCTATATATATATATATATATATATATATATAATGAACTCTCCTGTCGGTTTCGACGTATGAGGTTCTGACAGCTTAGTTGATTCAGTTATGAAATTTTGTGCGATAATCTTAAGTGGCATTTAAGACCTACTAGTGATTTACAAAGGAGGCCACATATGGAGCAAGTGTGAGGATTGTGAGATGAGATCACTGTTAGATTTGCTGACCTTTTAGTTCTTGCTCTCGCTTCTTGAAGATGATCCAGACAAGCTGATTGAAAACTGCTGAGCGCACTAAAACACGTTGATCTCCATTCTACCCGCTCCAAGTCTAAGGGCTCAAGGATGTTATGTGGTATATTGACAGCTATATATATATATAGTTCGGAAAAGTTACCCTGTAATTTTCTAATCATATGTTTTTGTACTTCAGATTTAACCCCAATATGTTTTTTGAAACTGAAGAACGTGTATTTCACGTCGAGCATATATTTCGAAAAGCTGGTAGATACACAGATTTCGTGCGACAACGTTTTTGTTGATAAATTTTCAGATACACCTGTTTTACGCCGCAATGCAGTTCGTAACCTTGTTGATAAATTTCGGCAAACAGAATTTTGTGGAAGGCCAACAAAGCTATCGAAGGAGAAACTCTTGGATATTTCTGACAGTATACAGGAGAGAATCATTACGAAAGTTAGCCCAGCAGCAAGATATTGGTATTGGAACTGCACACAAGGCCGTCAAAAAAAAAAAAAAAATTAAAACTCTTTTCATACAAAATAATGGCTAGCAAATGATATCGGACTTTATTAATGTTAAAAGACATCACTTTCTACATTGTTGGTAATTTTCATTCATATTTTCCTGTGTTGTTTATTGAAACATGTCTGTCAATGACGTCATGAAATATAGTTCGCCATTAACTACATCAGACCAACAAGCAGGGATGACATCAGTATGGCATGAGTGCTGTGTGTTAAGTTGAAGACAACAAATTTTGAACCTGGAATTAAAACATTAACCACGAAGACGCAACCAACAAGTTTTCATTAAGAAAATATTGGTAAGTGTTTCAGTGACACATTTATTGTTATGAAAAATTTAAATTTGCCACATATGACTCGGCAATTATAAAGTAACGAAACCTTTTGTTGAGGTAGCAATGAGATCTGTTAAGGAAGATTAGGGATAAACAGATTAAGGATGAAGTGATTTTCAGCAGAAATGACAAAGAGGCATAATTATTGACACCCCAGATTCGAACAGCGTTTCCTATCCAGCAACATCGTCTCTCTCTCTCTCTCTCTCTCTCTCTCTCTCTCTCTCTCTCTCTCTCTGGGAAATGGCTATTCTTATGGGGTATCTTTTGAATTTCAATATATATATATATATATATATATATATATATATATATATATATTAATGAAATTTCAATAATATATATATATATATATATATATATATATATATATATATATTATTAAAATTCAAAGATACCCTATAAGAACAGCTATTTCGTCCCGCAAGAATTAACCTTGCAAGTTTTTGCAGCACCAAGGGGTTTGGAGATAAAATAAAAAGGTAGCAAAAAAAAGGTAGCTTAAAGATTTTTAAAGAAATTGGAAGGAAGAGGAAAGAAAAGATAACAAAGTAAGAGAACAAAAATTAAAAGAGAAAGAAAGAGAAAAAAGACAAAAGAGAGAGGGAGAAATAACGGAAAGAGAGAAAGCATACAACAAGAGACGAAAACAATTCATCTAGACAAAGCTTAAATACAGTTTCAAGGTTTAATTTCTATTATATGTCATTTATTTAAATATGCTCAGTAATAAATACACTCAGCTCTTTTTGTGGATTAGTTTTAATATTTTATCTTATTAGGGACCACTTGGATTATTTACACACGGCTTTTTACCTATATATACATACATATATATATATAGGTAAATCCGTGGGTAAATACACATCCCCTTTCCAGGAACCAATAAAACTGTCAAACTGACCAAAGGAATTGAGAGCAGCATGTATCCATCCAGATCATATCTTAAATTACAACTAAAAAGTGACTGTTTGACCAACACAAAGATTAACCAAAATTCGTGTTAAATAAAAAAAAACAGATAAAATCTACAGACAAAAGATCATTTTCTCTATCAAGACATTCATTTCTGTAGCTCACTGCTGCCAGCAAGCAGAAAAATATTTTTCTCCTGATGATGGCCATGTTGGCCGAAACTAGTCTAGGAATCTAAATGAAATAATAAAAGCGAAGGAATATTAATATACAACCAAGTGTGTCTGAACATTTTAAATAATAATATTTTTTAATATTTTTTATTGTTCAAAATACACACATACATACACACACACACACACACACACACATATATATATATATATATATATATATATATATATATATATATATATATATGATTATAAATGATATAATTATGATTACAGATCAAAGTAACATTAGAATTTTAACAAAATTATATATAACTCTGGATGAATATCAGTTGAACATTACTCTGTTTTACCCGGAACCTTTTCAGTTAATAGATAATAATATAAGATAGATGGAGTAGAAATGAAGAGACAGCTACGTAAAGAGAGAGGAGTTAGAAGGATGGGTCAGTAGGAGAAAGATGGAGGAGAAATGAAAAGGCAACCTTGTAAAGAGAGAGGGGTTAGAAGGATGGGTCAGTGGGACAAAGATGATAGAGAGATGAAAAGGCAGCTATGTATAGAGAGGGTGGTTAGAAGAACGGGTCAGTAGAAGAAAGATGTTGAAGAGATGAAAAGGCAGCCTTGTAAAGAGAGAGGGGTTAGAAGAAAGGGTGAGTGGTAAAAAGATGACGGAGAAATGAAAAGATCCCTATGGTAAAGAGAGAGGGGTTAGAAGAATGGGTCAGTGGGAGAAAGATGTTGAAGAGATGAAAAGGCAGCCTTGTAAAGAGAGAGGGGTTAGAAGAAAGGGTGAGTGGTAAAAAGATGACGGAGAAATAAAAAGATCCCTATGGTAAAGAGAGAGTGGTTAGAAGAATGGGTCAGTGGGAGAAAGATGGTGAAAAGATGAAAAGGCAGCATTGTAAAGAGAGAGGGGTTAGAAGAGAGTGTCAGTGGTAAAAAGATGGAGGAGAAATGAAAAGATCACTTTGGTAAAGAAAGAGGGGTTAGAAGAAAGGGTGAGTGGTAAAAAGATGACGGAGAAATGAAAAGATCCCTATGGTAAAGAGAGAGTGGTTAGAAGAATGGGTCAGTGGGAGAAAGATGGTGGAGAGATGAAAAGATCCCTATGGTAAAAAGAGAGTGGTTAGAAGAATGGGTCAGTGGGAGATGGTGGAAGATAGTTGTAAAAAGAGAGATGAAAAGGTGTCAGTGGTAAAAAGATGGAGGAGGTTATGGTAAAGAGTCAGTGGTTAGAAGAAAGGGTGATGGATGGAGAAATGAAAAGATCCCTATGGTAAAGAAAGATGGTAGAAGAATGGGTCAGTGGGAGAAAGATGGTGGAGAATGAAAGATCCCATGGTAAAAAGGGAGGAAAAGAATGGGGTGGGGAAAGATGGTGGAGATGAAAAGGCAGCGTTGTAAAAAGAGAGGGGTTAGAAGAGAGTGTCAGTGGTAAAAAGATGGAGGAGAAATGAAAAGATCCCTATGGTAAAAGAGAGTGGTTAGAAGAAAGGGTCAGTGGGAGAAAGATGGTGGGAGAGATGAAAAGGCAGCGTTGTAAAAGAGAGGGTTAGAAGAGAGTGTCAGTGGTAAAAGATGGAGGAGAAATGAAAAAAGATCCCTTTGGTAAAGAGAGAGTGGTTAGAAGAAAGGGTCAGTGGGAGAAAGATGGTGGAGAGATGAAAAGGCAGCGTTGTAAAGAGAGAGGGGTTAGAAGAGAGTGTCAGTGGTAAAAAAGATGGAGGAGAAATGAAAAGATCCCTTTGGTAAAGAGAGTGGTTAGAAGAATGGGTCAGTGGGAGAAAGATGGTGGAGAGATGAAAAGGCAGCGTTGTAAAAGAGAGGGGTTAGAAGAGAGTGTCAGTGGTAAAAAGATGGAGGAGAAAATGAAAAGATCCCTATGGTAAAGAGAGAGTGGTTAGAAGAAAGGGTCAGTGGGAGAAAGATGGTGGAGAGATGAAAAGGCAGCGTTGTAAAGAGAGAGGGGTTAGAAGAGAGTGTCAGTGGTAAAAAGATGGAGGAGAAATGAAAAGATCCCTTTGGTAAAGAGAGAGTGGTTAGAAGAATGGGTCAGTGGGAGAAAGATGGTGGAGAGATGAAAAGGCAGCGTTGTAAAGAGAGAGGGGTTAGAAGAGAGTGTCAGTGGTAAAAAGATGGAGGAGAAATGAAAAGATCCCTTTGGTAAAGAGAGAGTGGTTAGAAGAATGGGTCAGTGGGAGAAAGATGGTGGAGAGATGAAAAGGCAGCGTTGTAAAAGAGGGGTTAGAAGAGAGTGTCAGTGGTAAAAGATGGAGGAGAAATGAAAAGATCCCTTTGGTAAAGAGAGAGTGGTTAGAAGAATGGGTCAGTGGGAGAAAGATGGTGGAGAGATGAAAAGGCAGCGTTGTAAAGAGAGAGGGGTTAGAAGAGAGTGTCAGTGGTAAAAAGATGGAGGAGAAATGAAAAGATCCCTATGGTAAAGAGAGAGTGGTTAGAAGAAAGGGTCAGTGGGAGAAAGATGGTGGAGAGATGAAAAGGCAGCGTTGTAAAGAGAGAGGGGTTAGAAGAGAGTGTCAGTGGTAAAAAGATGGAGGAGAAATGAAAAGATCCCTATGGTAAAGAGAGAGTGGTTAGAAGAAAGGGTCAGTGGGAGAAAGATGGTGGAGAGATGAAAAGGCAGCGTTGTAAAGAGAGAGGGGTTAGAAGAGAGTGTCAGTGGTAAAAAGATGGAGGAGAAATGAAAAGATCCCTATGGTAAAAGAGAGTGGTTAGAAGAAAGGGTCAGTGGAGAGAAAGATGGTGGAGAGATGAAAAGGCAGCGTTGTAAAGAGAGAGGGGTTAGAAGAGAGTGTCAGTGGTAAAAAGATGGAGGAGAAATGAAAAGATCCCTATGGTAAAGAGAGAGTGGTTAGAAGAAAGGGTCAGTGGGAGAAAGATGGTGGAGAGATGAAAAGGCAGCGTTGTAAAAGAGAGGGGTTAGAAGAGAGTGTCAGTGGTAAAAAGATGGAGGAGAAATGAAAAGATCCCTATGGTAAAGAGAGAGTGGTTAGAAGAAAGGGTCAGTGGGAGAAAGATGGTGGAGAGATGAAAAGGCAGCGTTGTAAAAGAGAGGGGTTAGAAGAGAGTGTCAGTGGTAAAAGATGGAGGAGAAATGAAAAAAGATCCCTTTGGTAAAAGAGAGTGGTTAGAAGAAAGGGTCAGTGGGAGAAAGATGGTGGAGAGATGAAAAGGCAGCGTTGTAAAGAGAGAGGGTTAGAAGAGAGTGTCAGTGGTAAAAAAGATGGAGGAGAAATGAAAAGATCCCTTTGGGAAAGAGAGAGGGGTTAGAAGAATTGGTCAATGGGAGAAAGATGGTGGAGAGATGAAACGGCTGCCTTGTAAAGAGAGAGTGGTTAGAAGAAAGGGCGAAAGATGGTGGAGAAAGTGAGAGAAGACTGTAGAGAATAAAAGTCTAATAAAGTACTTAATTTCATTTTTATCAAGGTATTTAATTCCTTCTTTTATCAAAGTACTTGATTCATTTTTATCATGGTACTTCCTTCCTTTTTTACCAAGATACTTAATTCATTGATTAATACTAATGTCCTAGAACAATTATTATACAGTGAAAATTTTAGATGGAAATTTTACCAATAATTATGTGTTAAGCTATGAACTTATTCCTCTACACTTGTTGCTATATACAAGGTGGAAATGTACCGAGTGTGGTTCAAATTCAGTGGAAACGTCTTTCAAACTAATCAAACATTCCCTGCATTTAACTGTTCGTATGGATGGGTTTCCCTGTTCATATGTATTCGTGCGGCATTTTTAATTAATGAATTGTTGATTTAGAACAGACTGACCGCATTCAGAATGAGGTATGAAATGTAAATGTTAGTTTACTTGACAGAATAGCATCCAGCATGAATTGTACATATTCTTGATTCATTTCTTTCTTACTCTCGTCCTCTCTCCACCCTTTTCTCTCATATTTAGTCTCTGCCTTTCAGTTTCTCATGCCTTTTTTCTCTTTAAACTCTTCTTCTTCATCCTCTTTCTTTTTTCTTTCTTCCTTTCTCTCTCTCTCTCTCTCTCTCTCTCTATTTCTCCCATTGTGATTCTCTCCTTCTCTTCCGCCTTTTCTCCTCCCCTTCGTTTCTTTTTTTCTCTTCTCCATCCCTTCCTTTGATGCACTCCCTTTCTCACTTCTTCATTCTTCTCTTTAGTTTTCTATTCCCTCTCTGTTTTCTCTCTTTCTCTCTCTTCCCCGGTTTCTTTTGTCTCTTCTTGGCTCTTCTTTTCCACTCACTTCTCGCTTCTCAATGACTGCCCGCTTTCTAAGACTCCCTTCTGTTCCTTATTTATCTCTCTTTCCCGCTCTTTCTATCCTAACTTTCTTTCTATTTCCTTTTATTTCTACTTCTTCATTTCCCTTTCTCTTTTTTCTATTCTCTCACTCTATACTACTTTTTTCTCACTTTTTGTCTATTCTTTTCTTTTCGTCCTATTCTTATTCATCTTTTTTTCTCACGGTCTTTATTCTCACCATTTCTGTTTCTCATAAATCTCCTCTTCTGCTAACCTATGTCCTTTTTCCCTTCATATCTCCCCATCTTCTACCGTTTTTAACTCCACCCTCTTCCTCCTCCTCCTCCTCCTCCTCCTCTCATTTTCTTCAGATTCTCTCACTTTCTGTTATTATTCCCCCCACTCCTATTTATTTCGCTTTCCTTTTCAAAATCTTTTTGTTATTTCTTTAGTTTCACTTTCACTTTCACTTTCACTTTTTCCTTCTTTTCACTTATACTGTTTTTATTTTCTCTCTCTCTTCCTTCTATTTTCACTTTCTTTCTTTCTCCTTCACTACTTTCTTTCTCCCTTTGACTTGTAATTCTATTCCACCTTTATTTATCTACTTCTCTTTTGTTCTACCCCACTCCTCCTCCTCCTCATTTTCTCTAAGTTATTCCCACTCATTATCTCTCTTCCATTTTTCTATTTTGTTCTCGCATATCCTTTTCTCTCTCTCTCTCTCTCTCTATCTCTCTCTCTCTATCTCTCTCTCTCTCTCCCTCTTTCTGTATCTTTCTCTTTCTTTCATTTTTCTTCCTTGTCTTTCTCCCTCTAACCCTCTTTCTTCAATTCCCCATATTTACATGTCAACCTTTTTAATTTTTCCTTTTCGTCTTTCCTTGTTACTTACTCTCTATTTTCCCCACTCTTTCTCTCTCTCTTTTTGCTCTCATTTCCACTTCTCGCTTTCAATATCTCTTTCTCAGTCTTTCTCTCTCTCCATATATACATATAAACATACATACATACATACATACATACATACATACATACATATATATATATATGTGTGTGTGTGTGTGTGTGTGTGTGTGTGTGTGTGTGTGTGTGTGTGTGTGTGTGTGTGTGTGTGTAACGGAATGGTTAAATGTACAAATACATATAAATACTCTATAGCGTAAGAAAAACCAGTGCTCAATCTAAAGTAACAGAGCTATTTAATATATATATATATATATTAAGCAATGCACATAATATCTTACACTGATTGCACAACCACACGCACACACACACACACAGATACATATATATATATATATATATATATATATATATATATATAGTTGTGGAATCATATATATATATATACATACATACATACATACATATATATATATATATATCTATCTATCTATCTATCTATATATATATATATATATATATATATATATATATATATCCGTTTCCTTTTACTTTCTTCTCTGAAGACTAGAGATTTAGGCGTATAAATGTAGGTAGCAATTTACATACATAAATACAAAAACTTATCTCGATAAACATGAATTTTATTTATCTCCTGTGGATATTACTTAAGCCTTGGTAAACATTACCCAACTGACCTTCGTTCATATTCTTGTAGATAATGTATAAATATCCGCTGTTGTGGGACTTCGATGAATTTTACCAGTGACCGCAATGTGCGGGGAATCTATTCCAGGTCCAGATGCCTGCTCATTAACAAGAATTCACACCTTACATATTTATACCACGCTAAGCAATACAAAAAATACAATCGCAGAGAAAGGAGTTCTGTATTCAATGTATTTGTCTCTTGATTGATTGATCGACACTTAAGATCAAGCTGACCTACGTTCATATTTATTTATGAGATGTTTTCTTAAATCGCCGATTTGATATGAACAAGAATTGTGGGCCGTCTGAAGACTAGATACCCGCTTATGGGCTAAAATTTACATCTACAAGGTTTTTCCACAGATTTTTTTATGAAATTAAAGAAAATAATTTACCCACAGACGTCTGAAAATACAGTAATTAACTTTTAAATATTCTTTCGGAACGGTGTCGCAATAGCTATGGTCATTGGCTGACACATTTTTCTCGGTATTTAAAAAACTAATGTCTCTACGTGAACAGAATTTCTTAAGTTTTAATGCCTGGTTTGCCTTAATTAAATCATCGAGTAAATGCTAAAAATATTGGTTGATGAAAATTGATGTTTTTCTTTTTTTTTGTTTTGTTTTGTTTCATCAGTAGGTTACGGATTTATTGATTGTATCTATATCTGAAAATGAACGCATAACACATAGATTTTAGAAAAAATCGGATCTGAAATATCCATAGAATAATTTTGGTTTTATCCTTATTAAAAGGTCAGCTTAGTTAATTTCAATCGTTTTAGGGTCAGTCAGTATTGACGACGATCCTGCTTTTTTATTTTGTACTTTTAATTGTTTTTCTACATTTAATTGTTTTAGATTTTTATGTATTTTATTGGATTTTTTTATTGTTTTTTATACGATATTTTTAAGACTAGGACTAAAAATATATCTCATATGATTAGCTTTAATATTACACTTTTTTATATATATATATATATATATATATATATATATATATATATATATATATATATATATATATATATATATAAACCCAGACGACATGCATTTAACGGATGTCAGAATTTGTTGAAAAATACATCCCTACCCGAACCTAAACATAACCCCTTTTTTCGAACGTAACTAATAACTGATACAACAAAAGTTAATAAAAATGAACATGCTACCACCCCTTGTCTAAATGATTGGGTCTCTCTGTATCCTTGGAAACATTTGAATTATGAATTTTCTGTGCCTTTAAAACTCAGTAAATTTAAAAAAATGTTACTCCAAAATTCGCTTGCTGATGAAATGGAACTAATGTTTTTAATTTAATTACAAAATTACATTTGAAGCTTCCATTTTTGAAACATGGTTATTACTGTGTAGCGAAAAAAAAACGATATTTTAAAAAAGTTAATTTAAAATATATATATATAGATAGATAGATAGATAGATTTAAAATATTAGTTGTATGGATATGATATAGATATACATACATATAGATAGATAGATATAGATAGATAGATAGATAGATAGATAGATATTGAGTTGCATGGATATGAGTTTGTGGCTCTGGGACTCACGCTTTTGCTATCATCAGACGAACTGGTTTATGTTTTAAAATTGAATCTATTTATGTTTGTTTGACTATGGCTGGTGGCGGGAGTGAGGATCTACTTATATGTTTGTCTGGGGTGGTAAAGAATTACAACTGCGTATATATGTATGTCCGAAAACACGAATATGTACCTGCGGCTAGCCACGAATTGCTTATGTGTATATGTTGGCGCGTACTAAAATGCGCACACCTGTATTTATGTGTTTATTAATATGATGGTGTGTATAATATATATTGTGAATATATATATATATAATAATTGACTTTCCCGTCGAGATTCGACGTATGAGGGTCAAGCAGATCAGTTTCCAGGAAACCGACAGCCCGACACCGGCACATGAGATTTGATTATAGTGGTGAAGGCCTCGTGCAGGACCATCTACACTTTTTGAAGGGACGAATACAGAGACCTGGTGCACCGAATGCCACAAGGTTCCCAAACGACCCTCCGCAGGTTTTGAATTCAGAGTTGTCCTTCTCCTAGACCAGTTGCCATCCAAGGCTATAGAACCCAGTCTGTCCTGCTATTTTACCCATAGCTTGGGTAAAAATGAAAAAACTGTATTATATGCTCTAATGTTGACTTTAGAGTTTCAATGTGTTATTCATTTATTCTTGTAATTATTCAGGGAATTTTCGCTCGGGCAAAAGACAAAAATATTGTTAACCTGCTGATAGAGAAGTATAACATTTGCTTTTAATGGTACATACTAGTAAAATCAAAGAATTCTGTTGTATCATATTTTTTTTAAAGTTTCTTCATAATAGTCTTGCTTCGCAATCTCGATTTTATTAAGCACAGTGACACATGTTTGGAACATTACAAATAAAGCGAATATAAACCCCTGACGAGTTCACCAAATGACTACAAAAAGATTCGTCTACGAAACTCTGGAGTCGGTGTGTTGAATATAACATCAATCAGATAAGTGACAATATATATATATATATATATATATATATATATATATATATATATAATCAATTTTCGTGAAATTGGTGTAACTGTGTTTGTAAAAGAATTTATAGTTTCATAGCAATGCACCCATTATAAAGAAAAGGAATATATGGAAAACCATGATCACCTAAGTCCTGAAATGAGCTGACATTATTATGTACATTATATATATATATATATATATATATATATATATATATATATATATGGGAGAGTGATTCGTTTTTGTTGTATGTCTGTTGATCTTTATTGCAATCCACTCAAACAGATTCGATTTTTACTCCACACATGCATATCTTCAATTACGAACAGGTAGATCGCTGGAAAGATAGAAACATTTTTTTTTACCGGATCACGCAAAACTGTCGACGTTCTATCTTTAGTTATGTGAAGAAAACGAAGTGACATACTAACATCCGCCATTTTTGTTTTAGCTTGTTAATAAATTTAGGGGCTTTCCCCACCTTATCAATACTCTTTGCTTCGTAAATGTATATTTTAAAAAAATGCAAATAGTTACTTACATCTTTGAAAGAAAGCGGAGATATCATAACTCATTTTTGAGGCACATTTGAAGCTAAATTTTATATTAGATTTTATGTTTCACAGTTTTTCTTTTCCCTCACCCAATATATATATATATATATATATATATATATATATATATATATATATATATATATATATTTCCTTTTCCCTCAGCCTATATATATATATATATATATATATATATATATATATATATATATATATATAGTATAGTTAGTTAAAAAGGAAGAACAGTAAGATATGTAATCCAGTGTTCTTATTGATATTTTTATTTTTACAAAACAGGGCTCAATGTAAATTTACAGAGCATAAATATTATAAATGTACTGATTTAAAAATATGGTTCCATCGCTACACAGGAATTACGATGTTTTTAAAACAGAAAACAAAAACTTCAAATTTAATTATATTAAATTAAATGCATTAGTTTTGTTTCAGCTTCAAGCGAATATTAGAAATTTGAAACAGAACTAATGCTTTTAATTTAATATAAGTGAATTTGAAGTTTTTGTTTTCTGTTTTTAAAACATGGTAATTCCTGTGTAGCGATGAAACCATATTTTAAATCAGTTAATTTATAATATTATATATATATATTTTTGAAATCTTTAAATTTCGATTGAAGATGAAACGGGACTAAACACCTTAATTCAATTTAATTTTAATAATTATTTAGATGGTTTCGGCTCTCGTTTTTGAAACATGAGAACTCTTATTTATATGTAGCGAAGGAATCATATTTTTAAACAAAAAATATTATAATATAAGCTCTACTTCTGAATGGAGCACTGTCTTCTTAAAAATAAAAACAAAAATACTAAGGAACTCCGGATTATGCACCCAACGTGTTCTTTTCTATTTTCTGCATACCTGCGCACAAATTGAAAGTATATCAAAACAAATTGGAATTCGAGGAAAAAATTGGAAAAAAAGGAAAGGACAAGAAACTTCCGAACAGGGTAAAAAAATATCAACCAGTGTCATAAATTTCCAGACCCCAAAAAGGAACTACGATACGTAGAAGAAAGGAATAAAATAATCCTAAAGAGCCAGGAACAACCTCCCTAGTTTTCACCTAAATCGATCTTTAGGGTAAGAAGATGACATGGAACATATTATTATATTAGCTTACCCTAACGATCCTGACTCTTTAGACTACCCACAATGCACCACTGACCCGTATATATAAATAGTCGAGAAAAAAACACTCATGGCCTGACGATTGCGTCTAGCAATAAACATCCTATCACCTCTAAATGTTCATATATATATATATATATATATATATATATATGACAATCGGAAATGTTCATAAAAGTTTCTAATTGTCAAAAATTTTTAAAACTTTGTCGGGATTATCGATGTTCGAATTTGGGGTGTCGTTAATTATGCCCCTTTGTCATTACTGCATCCTTAATCTGTTACATTTAATTGTATCTATAAAAATAACGCATTAAATGAAAATATATTAAAATAATTGTCGGACTTAGTCTATTTCATAACTCATGTACACAGACACACAAACACAGAGACACACACACACAGACACACTTATATATATATATATATATATATATATATATATATATATATATGTAATTATTTATTTAAAATATGATTCCAACTCACGACATAAGAGGTTTCATGTTTCAAAACAAGAGCCGAAAACTTCAATATAATTTTTTGAATTAAATTGAGTTAAAGTAAGCTCTGTTCCATCTTCAAGCGAAATTTTTTTGGGAATAACTTATTTCAGAAATTTACGTGTTTTAAAAATTGAAATCAAAATTTCCATGGTAACAGCTAGGGCGAATTGTTTAAATTGGGTCGGAGTGTGTTGGGTGTTAATAATAAGTATCAGTATAGAGTTACTTTCATAGATGTCAAGTCAGGGTAAGGTGGGGGTGTCTAAATTTGAAACGGGAGATGTTTTAGCCTAGTCTGGCTTACGTGTCTGAAATAAGTTATTCCCAAAAAAATATTGCTGGTTATTATTTCTGGTTATTAGAATAGGATTTGTTTTTTGTTGAATAAAGAACGTAACCCCTACCCCCACCCCGTTGTTGAGTGTTTACTTTTTTATTTATTTATTTATTTTTGTCACGTGGTCATGGTTGTTTTTGGTTTAAGCTATATATTCTGCTCCATTTTTACCTTTTTGGCCAGTTTTGCCCTGACGATCCGTTTAGGTGAAACCTAGGTAGGTTTACCTGGCTCTTTAGGTTTATATTAAATTTGCTCTTCTTTACGTAATTACTTTTACTCGTTCTGGTTTTTTTTTCTTTGGACTCTGAACTTGAATTCTAGACGATTGTTTTCGCCTCAATTTCATGTTCTTTCTTTTTTCTTTTTTTTGTTATTCCTCATTTTCCCTTGCGTATTGGTTTGTTCAACTAAAAGCCGAAATACTTAAGGTTTTTCCAAGCGAGTACCACTATATATATATATATATATATATATATATATATATATATATATATATATATATATATGCCCCTGATCTCAAATGAAATTCATTCAATTCATAGGATCCATCGCCAAAGATGCATGAAAAATAGTCGGTTCCCTGTAGCGCTCCAGTAAATATCTGACCCCACATGCTAAACTCTACCTTGACAAGGGCCAGATCAGGCCCAAAATGGTGTACTGTTGTCATATTTTGACGGTAGCAGCCCAATCCTCAGTTTTCAGTCTCGAAAGGCGAAGCAACGCGTCCAGGAGTCCTTTTGGCTGACGAATTATTCCCCACCTCCAGACGTTCCTCTCACAGTTGGGAGGTGTCGAGTCACTCGCTGCTCTATCGTTGCATCCATGGACGAACTAAATTCCTTAGATCCGTCAGGTATAATCTTCACGGCTAGGACTCGCCATACCATTTATATTGCAGCATACCACCTACATTACCTCAGTATTTCATCGGTGAGAATTCATTGTCACCCGAACAGTTTATTTCCGCGCGGAGCACTGCTTTATGGAACCGACTAACAAGATGATGTTTCCCCGATCACTACGATTTTTTACGTGTCCAAATCTAGGGGTAACCGTTATCTCCTCCTTTTATTTACCTCTTAACTAACCCTCTACTACGAATGGCCCCTGGACCTTGTACAGGGTGAACCGTATATTATATATATATATATATATATATATATATATATATATATATATATATATAGAGGCGACAGGCTGTTTCACATTAAACACAATCGTCAGGCGGCCTGACGATCGTTCAGCATGAAACGGCCTGTCGCCCTGCCCTGTTGACTTTAATGTTCACTTTATATATATATATATATATATATATATATATATATATATATATATATATATATATATATATATATATTATCCCTTTACCCGATAAATATAGTACACCCTAAAACTATATTTCTTCATATATATATATGTGTGTGTAAGCATATTCTGCTTAAATCTGTCTGTGTTTAATTATCTCATTCTATGCGTGTGTGTCTTAATCTCTTCATATCTATCGACATACGGTAGTCTCTTAATATCGATTTCAGTGTGTTCATTATCGATCTCAGTATGTTTGTATCTGTTCGAGGACATGCTCGGTGGCTCAAATAGTAACGATACTCCTCGATGTCAGTGAACTGATGGCGATAGATGCCACAAAAGTGCAGAAAGGATGTCGAATAATAAGATTGAAAGCAAGAATGCCCATCACTGACATCGATTAGTTTGGCCCTACACAATCTTCCTACTCCCCAAAATAAACATATCAAATTGTGGATATAATCTATATATTTCAAATAGATTGTTTGACCGATGTATGAAAATACTGCCGAAAATTAAGGTGACATGACAACACACACACACACACACACACACACACATATATATATATATATATATATATATATATATATATATATATATATATATATGTTAACTTTTCGTAAGATTTTAAAATTGTTATTATTATTATTTTTTTTTGTTATTATCATTGATTCGTTTTTTACGGCTTACCAACACGTTGTGAGTTATTTATAGCCGAAAGATATTTTGAAATGTAAGAATAATTCTTTTTTTTTTTTTTTTTTTTGGAGGTGGGAGTGAATATTGCATTAACAATTTTTTGTGGGAGATAACAATGATTTTTTTTCTGATACAATCACTACTATTTAAACCAAAGGTGTAAGGAAATGATGGATTCATGCCTTTCCCTTGGTTATTTGAGCGTAAGTGAATGTAATGAAACTGAATGTAATTCGATCTAGACTCCACGTTTTCTCATTCTGCACCGCTATCTATTACAGCAGCCGCACATCCCGGATTTTTGGAAATGGCTATTGCATATATATATATATATATATATATATATATATATATATATATATGTGTGTGTGTGTGTGTGTGTGAGAGAGAGAGAGAGAGGGCGAGAGATAGAGATAGGGAGAGAGAGTATGTGTATGAGAGATAGGAAGATAGAGAGAGTGCATGTGTATGTGTGTATAAGTATGCGGGCGTTTGTCGACTACATGTGGAAGTCGGCCCTTCATATCAGAAGAAAATTTCTCTGAATTAATATGTATGAGAGACGTCTTACTAAAATCTCCCTAAAAATATTCCTGCGTCCCACAAAAGTGACGGTCAGTCAGCCTGAAGCGCCGATAACAAAAGGTAAAAATTTTTATCATTTTATTATTACGCCACTTGACTGAAACACCGGAAAAATCAAGGCATCCCATATTTTCCATTCAAATCAATTAAAAGACAATCTGACAAACGCTCCTTTTATCTATTAATTTATTTATTTCTTTTCCGTGCTTGAAGCTAAAACTCGGATATCTTCTTAACGCGCATGGATTTCAACCCAAGAAAACTATTACTCCTCTGTAGGTCGACACACCCTTCACCCAAATTTTGCTTTAAAATTCGACCTTAAAAACTCGACTTAAACACGAGTATGCGCGGTATGTAAAAATAGATTGGAGTTTGTGAGGGAGAGAATAAGCGAAAGACAGTAAAATTCTAGGGAGAAGGTACATGGAAACAAGTGATTGGAATAAAGAGAATAAGTGGGAAATAGAGAGAGTGAAAGGAAATTAAAAGAAAATGAGAAACGGAGAAGGAGAGGGAATGGGATGAGAAATAGAGAAGGGAAGATATGTGTATCATGGGAGAAAGAGAGAGAGAGAGAGAGAGGAAGGGAGAGAGAGAAGAAGGGAGAGAGAGAGGAAGGGAGAGAGGCGAAAAACAAAACATAGGATGGAAAAATTACAATGACAAAATGTCTGAGAAAGAAAGAAGAAAAAATAAATTCAGAAAGAAGAAGAAGAAGAAGAAGAAGAAGAAGAAGAAGAAGAAGAAGAAGAAGAAGAAGAATGGAATAATATAAAAAGGGGGCGGAGGAGAGAAAAGAAGAGAGAAGAAATTGGGGTAAAGAATGCAGTTATACGGAGAGACGAAAGAAAAGGAGAGACTAACGAAGAAATCGCCCCCTGTTTTTCATGAAACTGGAATTTTTCCACGTCGCCATGTTTCAGTTGTTGTTGCAGTTGGGAGAGGGGTCGAGAGAAGATCCACAGTCCAACATGGCCGACACGTCGTTCTGTAACGTCGATGACGTTGGCGACGGCACCAGAGGCGGCGGTGGGGTCAGAGGTAGCGGTGCTGACGTTAACGTTGACGGTGGATGCGTGCACTAGAAAAAAAAATGGAGGAAAGGGAAGGTTTGTGTAGAAAGTGGTCACGTGATTAAAGAAACTGGCGCCGATTGGCTGGATTCTGTGCCAGTTGTTCGCAGAGTGAGTGGAGTTCTCCATCGCTTGGATTGCGATCGATAGGTAATTACGTCACAAGCTATGAAGACAGAGGAAGGGAGCAAAAGAATCAAGAGATAGTGCGAGTGAGCGAGCGAAAGAGAGAGAGAGAGAGAGAGAGAGAGGAGGAGAAAGAGAGAGAGAAGCAAAAATTAAAAAGAAATAATGGGAGAGAAAAGGGCGATTTGTGGGAGAAGAGGATTATGAGTAAGAAGAAGAAGAAGAAGAAGAAGAAGAAGAAGAAGAAGAAGAAGAAGAAGAAGAAGAAGAAAATAACTAAGAAGAAGACAACGAAGAAAAAGGAGGTGAAGAAGAAGAGAAGAATGGTGGACAGAGCGAGACTGATAGTGAGAAAAGATAAAAGGCCTCAAACAAGAGAAGGAAGAAGAACTGTTCAGGAGGAAAGAGAAAATGAAAAGTGACAGAAACAGGCGAGTTAAATGAAAGGAAAAAGGAAGGAGAATTTGGACGAATGAAGAACGAGGAAAAGAGAAGGATCGATAGACAAGGGAGAAGAGACGATAGAAAAAGAAAGAAAGAAAGAAAGAAATATGTGGTGAAATATACAGAAAAGAAAAGAGAAAATATTTGACTAAAAAAAAGAGAAGAAATAGTGAAATATGACAGCAAGAATAGATCAGAGAGAGGAGAGACTGGGCATGAAATGGAATGAACGAGAAGCGAGATAGAGAGGAAAGAAAGAAGGAAGAGGGTGCTGGGACAGAGAGGAAGGTGGAGAGGGGGCTGATGAGAAAGAGAGAAAGAAGAGGACATTGGTGAGAGAGAGAAAGAAAGAAATATTGGCGTGGGAGAGAAGGAAACAGACAGATATGAGAAAGAGAAGATGTGAGATTGAGATGAATAAGAGGGAGAGGAAGAAAGAAGAGATTTATATTAATGAGAAAGAGAAGAACAAGATGATGAGAGTGAAAGAAAGAGTAGGAAAAAAGAGGATGATAAGAGTGAGGGGAAGGAAAAAAGGATTTTAGAAAGAGATAGAGGAAGAGAAGGATTTTGATAAGAGAGAGGGAGAGAGGATTGGGAAGAGGCAGTGTTAAAAAGGAGAGGGTAAAAATAATTAAGTATGAAAGAGAAAGATGCTAGGAAGACTAAAAACGAGAGAGAAAAATGCAAGATCTGATGAGAGAGAACAGGAGAAATATGATGAGAAAGAGAGACAAACGAAAGAGTTGTTGATGAAAGAAAGATAAGGAAGATAGTGTTATTGGGAGAGAGAGACAGAGAGAGATAATCTGGTGAGATAAATGAATAGGATGTTGATGAGAGAGATATAAAGAGGTCTTCGTTTTTGAAAGAGAGGGAGAGAGAGAGAGAGACGGGGGTGAGATAGGTTTGGAAGTGACAGAAAAAAAGATGGTAAATAAAAGAAAAGGGGGAAGTATGAAAATGTGGACGAATAAAAAAAAAAGAGATAAGGTTTGAAAGAGAAGTTTCGATAGAGAAGGAAAGAAAGAACGTAGGAAAAGAAAGGAAAAAAGAAAGATGTGGTGAGATAGAAGGAAAAGAAAAGAGAAAATATTTGATAAAAAAAAAGAAAAGAAATAGTGAAATATGATAGCAAGAATAGAAAGAAGACGACGACGAGGAAGAAGAAGAAGAAGAAGAAGAAGAAGAAGAAGAAGATAGAAATTATAAATGAAAGACGGTGAATTCAAGAATACAAATAGAAGAAAAAATAAGAAAGAGAAGAACGATGATAATTGAAAAGAAAGAAAGAAAGAAAGAAAGAAAGAAATATGATAATTTAAAGAACATGTAAAAGAAAACGATGATTTATAAAGAAGAAGAAGAAGAAGAAGAAGAAGAAGAAGAATGAGAAGGAGGAGGAGAAAGAGGAGGAGGAGTGTGGACAGAGCAAGGTTAATAGGGAGAAAAGATAAAAGGCCTCAAACAAGAGAAGGAAGAGGAGATGTTCAGGAGGAAAGAGAAAATGAAAAAAATGAACAGTAACAGAAACAGGTGAGTTAAATGAAAGGAAAAGGGAAGGAGAATTTGGACGAATGAAAAACGAAGTAGGGCTTGAAAGAGAAGGATCGATAGACAAGGGAGAGAGACGGTACGAAAAGAAAGAAAGAAAGAAAGAAAGAAAGAAAGAAAGAAAGAAAGAAAGATGTGGTGAAATATACGGAAAAGAAAAGAGAAAATAATTGATAAAAAAGAGAAGAAATAGTGAAATAGCAAGAATAGATCAGAGAGAGAAAGATAGAGAGAAAGATAGAGAGAAATCTCTCTCTTTCTTTGTCTCTCTCTCTCTCTCTCTTTCTCTCTCTTTCATTCTCTTTATCTATCTACCTATCTCTCCCCATCGTTAATGATAAAGACAGAGAAACGAACATAGATAAAGGAGGGGAGGATATCTGCAAGGGAGCAGAGGAGACGCTAGAAGAGTGCTAGTGAGTGACAGGATGAGGAAGATAGTAAGGAAGAAAGTGGCGGATATCAGTGTGAGTGAGAATGAATTGGAGACAAATTAATCCGGAGGAGAGAGGGAGAAAGAAGATCAGAGAGAGAGAGAGAGGGGGAAGAAGTTCCGGTGGGAAATAAGAAATAATATAAAAGAATGGATTCAAAGAAAAAGAAGAATTAGTATAAAAAATGAATGAAAGAACCAACGAACGAAGAATGAAAAAACAAGAATCGATGGAAGAAAATGAGGAGAAATGAAGGAAATTAATAAAGAATGAATGAAGGGGTTACTGAAGGCATAAAAAAAAGAAAAAGAGAAAGAAAGAGTGAATGAAATAACAGACAAAAGAATTAAAGAAGGAATGTAATTGTGTGAAATAGAAAAACGACTGGAAGAATAAAAGAAAGAAAGAATAAATAATTGAATGAAATAAAGAAAAGTAAATCAAAGGAAGAAAGAATAAGAGATTGAAAGTAGAAAGAAAGAAAGAAAGATTGTATAAGACACAAGAATGAATGAATGAATGAGTGAGAGATAAGAAAAAGGATTGAATAAAAAACAAACATTAAAAATAAAGAAACAAAGAAAAACAGAGGAAATGAAAGAAAGAACGAATCAACGATTGAAACATAATGAACGAAAGAGTTGGAAACATGAACGAAACAAACTAATAAAAAGATAAAAACAACTGAACGAAAGAAAGAAAGAAAGAAAGCACAAATAAAAGAAAACATAGACGAATAATAAAGAAAAAAATGAATGAAGGAAGGAATGAAGGAAGTATGTAAGGAAGGAAGGAAAGAAAAAGAAAAAGCAAAAGGGAAAGAAATTGTTGAAAATATAGTGTAAATTATCTGAAAATAAAAGAATGAAAAACAAAGAAAAATGGAAGAAAGCGTGAACGAAAGACTAAAATAAAAAGTAAAAAAAAAAGAAAGGAAAAAACGCAAAAGAGAAAGAACGTATGAATGAAGCATAAGACAAAGAAAGAAAAATAGAAAGAAAAGACTGCAAGTATATGATACAATTTGAGAGAAATAAAGCAACTACAATAAAATAGAAAGAAAAATATATAAAATGAATATAAAAGAATTAAAATAAATAAATAAATAAAAGATCAAAGGCACGCCGCTCCCTTCTCACGATTTTAAATACGTTGTTCTCAACATGATTTCCTTGCTTTATTTTGGAGATGTGGTTGTTGTTGATGCTGTTGTTGTTGTTGTTTTGTATTCTTACGCTTTTTTGTTTTTATGCTTTTTTACATTTTAAGAATTTTTTTTTTTTTTGGTGGAAATTTTGTGCGTTTATTGTTGTTGTTGTTGTTTTTTCTTTCTTTCTATTCAAATATTTTCCTCCTTATCCTTCCTCTCACCACCCCCCGTCTCCTCACATCTCATTATCACTCTTCATCCGCACCTCACACTACTCCCCCGTCATTTTATTCTTACTTACATCTCTTCTTTATCCTCTTCTTTTTTTTTTTGTCTTCTTTTTCCCGACAGGCGGACACACATCTATACATAGATGCACATAGCACTCAATTCTATTCAGTGCACACACACACACACACACACACACACATGCACACATGCACACATACATATGTGCGAGTGTGTGTCTATATAGATAGATAGATAGATAGATAGATAGATAGATAGATAGATAGATAGATAGATAATCGTTGAGGGATGGTTGCCAATCTTGTCTTTGAGATGATTCGCATCGCGTAGTGAAGCCATTCTTCATTAGGAACTCCTTAGTTCTGACCTTGTGCAGTTATAACGTAAACATCGTACATTCTCATTCATGCCAGATGCAATCGTCAGGTGCTGAATGAAAACTCAATCAGCACCAGACGATTGCATCGTTCATGAAACCCGGAATTGTGTTACAGGTATTTGTTAGTAGTATAAATTCAAGCTGTTTTATTATTTAGTGGGATGGAAAATTATGCTGTTACACGATTTGGAAGATATGCTACACCCGATTATATGTCTATTTATCTATCTATATATATATATATATATATATATATATATATATATATATATATATATGCGTGTGTGTATGCATGTATGTATTTAATAACGTTTATTTAGGCAGCATATTTTTTCTTCATGTGTTCTTGGGTATAACAATGAAAGACGCTATATTACATTAATGATAGACAGCAAATTAATATCAGTTCTCCTATATGGTAGTGAAGGTTCTACAATCTCCTCCCCGATGAATGAAAAAAAGAAAAGGAAAAGAAATGTGGTTCTACAGAAGGATGCTGAGAATACCATAGATCGAACACGTAAACAACGACAAAGTTTTAAAGGAAATGGAAACAAAAAGGACACTTGACATCCATAAGAGACAGTTATTAGTCAAGGTCGAGTAATTTATGGCGGCTCGGACTGAGAAATCAGATACGATGTATTGAAAAACATTTTCGGTCGTCCACCTTGGGAAAATGCATGAATCCAACTCCCACATACCCGCCATAGCTACCGGTAAATAGTAGGAGAGACTGAGTTATAGAGCCTTGGGTGGCAACTGTTCTATCACAGAAAGAAATGGCAACCTACTGCAGGAAAATCTTGTGTCTGGTCAGAACTCAATAGAAATATAATCACCCAAGCGTGTATCACGTATGTCACCTAATTGACTGAAGAGACAGTTGAAATTTCTAGGGCACAGAGGGCTTGGAATATTTGATACTCATAGGGCAGATTGAAGGCAAGAGGGACAGAAGAAAACAACGCATAACCTACCCAGCGAGCTACAATAAATGGGTAGCGGGACAAGGTTTAGGGGAGATAACAAAAAGACTAGGAAAAGACTAGGAAGGAGTGTGAACCGGTACTATTTATGGTACATTCTGATGGCGTCTTCCTAAGAACGGACTCCCGAGAGGATGCTCACCATTATCATTACAATTTTAATCACTTGAAGTCTGGGGTTAACCGTTATCTATTCTACATAGCTTCGTAATCTATGATCGTTACCATTTCCTCTTGTAACCTTTCTCCAACCTCATTAAGTAATCCCCACCACCTGGAGCGCCTCTCGGGCATTGTATTCAGTGAACAACAGTAAAGGCACACACATACGTTCACACATACGCACACACACACACACACACACACACACACACACATATATATATATGTATATGGGATAACAATATATAAAATTTTATATAGCGGAAAGATTCATAACAAAGTGGAAAAGTTTTCGTGTAACGCGTTTTGTCCTATAGGACTTCATATATATATATATATATATATATATATATATATATATATATATTATTTTTAATACATAGAATTTATTTAAGTGCTCGTTTTTTTTTTAGTGGACAGGGTTAATTATATTTCCGACCTGAATGTTCGAGAAATTTCGTAGAAATTATGTGATTCCGGGACAGGAATCGAACATATAACCCCAAAAGTAAGAATATTTGATCTTATGTGCTGTTAACCATTCGGTCACAAAGAAGCGTCTAGTTAGCAACATCCAAATTACTGTATATATCTTTCCCGAACGATCATATGTGCTCACGAAACGTACCTTAACGAAAACATTGACAACATATTATGAAATGAATTATGTCCGACAATTATCTAATATATTTTCTGCCTATAAGTTATTTTTAATAGATACAATTTATGTAAGTAAATGCTCTGTCTTTCAATTAAACAACATAAAGCACATTTACCGGCCTGAAGGTTCGAGCAATATAGCAGTTTTGTACTAAAATCTTTCTTGGGCCGATGAAAGATTTTTTTAAAGTGAGCCAGAAAGATTATATATATATATATATATATATATATATATATATATATATATATATCATATTCATTCATACTCAGTAACTCCTTAGTGGCATTATTGCCTTGCATGGGGTGAAATTATTAATATATATATATACACTTCCACTTCCCCTCCCGGGGCGTTGGTTTAATTTAATGCCTCACGCTTTCGTTCTTGTTTTATTTCTCTAATTCTTTTTCTCTTTTTCGTTTTCTTATTTTCTTCTTCTTTTTTCTTTTTAATTTTTGAATGTTTAAATTTTAAGTTCCTATTTTATTTCTTCACACTTCTGACCAGACGATGTCAATATAGTTACTTACATTATTTACATTATTCGGACTGTTATCCTCATCTTCATTGCCATATTCACTACGTTTCGGCCTCTATATCTCTGAGATGATGTATTATGATTACTTGAATTATTTACATTATTCGGACTGTTATCCTCATCTTCATTGCCATATTCACTACGTTTCGGCCTCTATATCTCTGAGATGATGTATTATGATTACTTGAATTATTTACATTATTCGGACTGTTATCCTCATCTCCATTGCCATATTCGCAACGTTTCGGTCGTTGTACTCTCCGGCCCCCTTCAAGTGATTGGAATGTCGATTCGAACCCTTTATTTTGTCCTCCGGGACAGATTGTTCTAATTCCACATACCATTCCTCTTCCAGATGTTTCAGTTATTTCCCTTTAACTAAACTCTCCTGTCGTTGAACTCACAACTCTTTCTGTCCAGTAATTGGATCTAACCAACGTCTTTATCCACTTGGCCATGTGTCCTTGATGACATCTGTGTATGATTTTTTTCGACTTATAAAACTAATGTCTTAGTAACCATTTTTCACACGTGTTCATATTGCAATTTTCTTTTATCATTATTGCATTTTTTTTTTACCGGAGCTTATATTGCAATTTTTGTTGTTATTCACTGTTTTTCTTTAGCACTCCTTATTAGTGGTTCCCATATTGTATTCTTATCTATACTTGAATATGGCAATGAAGTTGAGGATAACAGTCTGAATAAAGAAAACTTTTAAGTAACCATAACACCTCATCTCAGAGATATAGATAGATATGCCAATATAGGTCTTCTTGCCGGTTCAAATAGCTATTCGAATGAGGGAAATTTGAATTTCTGTTCTATGTAATATTTATATTGTTGTAAACCTAGCGAAGCTTACTGAATAGAATAATCACACAAAGGTTGGTAATGAACGATAATACTTTGGACAAGAACAACACCTATAAGATTCGCCAGCGGCGCATAGAAATAGTAGTCAACTGCTAGAAGTGAGTCAAGTGAATTCCACAATAAATCTCCAACTGCAAGATATCTCCGAACCACCCCACGCTTTCATATGTGGCACAAGGCCGAATTTAATGTTGGGTATCCGAACCCGTAGGCCCGGCCCCAAATTCCCCGTAGACCACGTATAAAACAGGGTCGGGTAGGTGTTTCCCCAGACGAGACTCTGCACTTCGACATAGACTTGTCTGGGGATCCTCTCTTCCCGGAGGCAGAGAGTTTGACGAGCTCATCTAGAGACGAATCTCCAACTGCAGACCAACATACAGTATTTACTACTGTATTTATGCGAATGGGGACTATTATCATATGCATTATCGCCCACAGTTATGCTACAACACACACACAAACACAGACACACACACACACACACATATATATATATATATATATATATATATATATATATATATATATATATATACAGATATAGATATATGTGTGTATGTGTGTGTTTGTGTGTGTATGAGTGTATATGTGTGTGTGTGTTAGCGTGTATATGTGTGTATGTATGTGTATGTTCACCCCTGCTTCATTGAATGTGACGGGGAAAAGAAAAGTTTTTGTAAGTTTTTATTCAGCTTTTCTGACGGTCTCACAATTTATCTTTTATGAGGATGCACAGAGTGTAGTAACTGTCCTTAGTGATTATTGTCCTAACCCTTTCAGCCAATTCTTTTGCTATTTTCTAGGAGTCCGTTGTTAGTATATTTTCTGTGTTTATATTCTAAACTATGTTGCATCGAAATGGTGAGACTTCTACGTTGTGCTGTATAGAAGTAGAATTAATTCCATATTGGGGTGCATACCAAATACTTGTAAAATATTCCTTGTCTATCACACCCAACAAAACATGTATACGAGAAAGATTTGTCCACAAATATACTATATTCCCACCTGCTTCTATTCTTATTAATAGATATCGCAACATCACCTTTATAAGACGATGCACCAGAAGTTTAACATGGTTTAGGTGCTGAAACATTACTAACATTAAAGTAACCAACTTAGTACTAGTTGAAGTAAACACCAGTATTCGTGGTATTTCTGCCTTCCTCTGGGATTGTCAAGTTGATGTAAATACAGGCTCTTCCCATATATATATATATATATATATATATATATATATATATAAATATATATTTTATAGGTGTGTTATATTTATGGGATAAAGTGCTCAATATCAAAGATAGAACGTATGTAAATCGTCAGACCTGATGATTGCGTCTAATAATAATAATAATAATAATAATAATAATATATATATATATAATATATATATATATATATATATATATATATATATATATATTAATGCATGATTCATTAAATAATATAGACAAGTTTCAACGATAATGTGATTAAGCTTTATCAAAACAGTATGAAAGGAACTTCCTTAAAATAAATAGACAAAACTATAATATAATGAAACATTCATTAATGAAAAATTGATGCATATATATATATATATATATATATATATATATATATATATATATATATATATATATAAACGTTATTTTTACTGAATAGTTAATATGTTTGAAGTAATAATATATGGATTAAAAGTTTTTAAAAGTCCATTAATTATTTAGATATTTCCCTATATATACGGCTTAATTGAAAAGTAACTCCTTATTTTATGTATGATGGACTCTTCCGTTTAACTATAATTTTTACAATACGGGAGAGTCCACGATACATACAATAGGGAGTTGATTTTCATCACCGTGTGTGCGTATATATATATATATATTTATATATAGAGAGGGTGATTGAAAATAACTCCTTATTTAATATATGATGGACTCTACTGTCTGACTGTAATTTTTACAAGACGGGAGAGGCCATCGTACATGAAATAGGGATTTACTTTTCATTCACGCTGTATTTATATAAACTGCACCCCAAAACTTTCAACACCCTTAATATGATTTTCGTATAAGTCAACGTTAAACTGGTAATATAACGAGATTAGTTTAAATTATCATATGCACAGATCAATACGTGCATAGGTTCAAAAGTAAGATATCAATAATACTCAGAGCCCATATTGATAGACAGTATGAAGACAGGTCCGTACTCCAGGTCGCATACGATAAGGCAGATAACATCCGGCGATATAGTTTCACCTGTTGACGGAATCCAATAAGAGTTGTGAGCAGATGAGTCAGGCGTCGTCCAATTGCGTCCATTTCAAATGGTGTTAGGTCTTATGATCATGACATGCTTTGAATATAACTGACACAACTGGCCACGTGCGTCTGCTGCATATTTAGAGATACTTGATAAAAACAGAAAAAAAAGAATCTGTAATGTTATTGATTCTCATCTGGCATCTCTGCATCTGTCCCCTTCCCAACGCTGTAACGTATCTTCCCTGTGTCTTTTCTATAAATACTTTTCATGGTAATCTTTCTGCTGAACTTTCCTCTAAGCTACCTAGACTTTATGAATTTAAATGCAGTACTAGATTGGCGGTAAGGTCTCATCATTTTAAAGTTGAAATGGCTAACGGTTTCTTCTCTCGTACTTCTCGCTTGTGGAACTCTCTTGTGGTTTCTTGTTTTCGAGTCAACTTGTTTCCGCCCACTATATTTTGCAAGATGTCACTTCTCGGATCTACATCTCATACATAAACGACCATCACTTGCATGAAGGAAGAACCTGCATTCATCCCTAAATATTAATGAGGGTTACACAATCGTCCAATTGACTCTCTCACAACACAACGCAAGACACGCAAGACATGCACAACGGAGTTTGACGTAAGTGAAAGTTTGGCAATAGATAAAAATACTTTTATTCATCCAAGAAATAAACAATTTTTCTTTCGAATCGACCCACTCTTATTCTTGGCCTCACCAGTTCATTTTTTTACTTTTACTAACTTGTTTGTTTATTATTTTACAATCTCCATTTGTCCATTTTGAATGAGTTTTACCCTTTTATTCCAACCTATCCTTGTCCAGACTTAAGAGTATTATTATCTATTACTTTGTTTTAGTATCGGTCTATATTTCTGAGATGAGCTATTATGTATAATATTTACATTATTCGGACTATTGTCCTCATCGTTGTCGCCATATTTATCACCCTTCAGTATCTGTCTATTTTATTACAACATTTCACCGTGGATAAATATGGCGATGAAGATGAGGGCAATAGTCCGAATAATGTAAATAGTGTACTTTGGTTTAAGTTATTTATTTTAATTTATTTTTTTCAATTGCTTTATCCACACTGACATCAGTAGTGGGCTTGCTTAAGATTTCGTCAAATTTTAGTATCGTGGCTTATAAACAAAAATCGTGTCTCCTTACTTTATGTTAATATACTTCTTCTGCGTCAAAACCTACCCAATAACTCTGTAAAAAGTTTTGGGATGGATTTTATTTTATTTTTATTCCGACAAATCTTGCACCTTAAGAAAGGTTTAATGAATTGCAATCTACAAAAGTTATTCCTCGAAGAAATCCCTATTTTATTTTTTTTTTTTTTTTTACAAGTGAATCAGTCTATTTGCTCTTGTCTGGCGTTGAAATGACAACAGAACAAGCTGAACAATATTCTGGAGCTAAATTTTGCCCTACGACGTTCCCCCACAAACAAACACCAAAAGTGGGAGAGAGAGAGTTGTAACATGGTATCTTACACCATGATGCCTGGATTTGTGCCCGTTTGTCTTGGCTGAATAGACATGGGACATGTCACGTAAATGATTACAGGACATAATCTCATCATTCAATAATACAAAACGTCTTTCGATCCACAGATGCTCTTGCAACACAACATATCCACAGACACCAAAGATGAGGGAGAATTGTATTTTATATCATGATGTTTTGCTTGGATGTCTTGGCCGATTTACACATGAAAGATGTTACTCCCCACTCTCTTAAGACATACTCTCATCACTAATACTGCAGAGCATCATCTAAGACCCCAGGTGATTCTCTCGCGACGACACTGAAGATGTGCACGAGGGTAATATGGCAGAAGTCAAAGACTAGCTAAAGGCACATATGCATATAAACCTGCACGAAATACTGGCCTTTATCCACACTCCTTGTGGCCACATTTGTTCTGATCTGTGATGTGGATGCATTGTGGCCTGCCGTTGCTTCCCTTACAATGCATCAATCTTCTTTCGAATATCTTTCAGAAAATTGTAGAGTTCTACGGACATCACGTGGAAGGTCATTATTCTTCTGGGACAACACAGTAACAAGTTGAACTAAATACTGTACCTAAATGGCGCTCTACGACGTTCCCTCCACAAACACCAAAGGTGAGCGAGAGTTGTAACCTTTGGCATCTTACAACATGTCATGACTGCGTGTCTTAGCGGATAGACTTGGAAGATGTCGCTCCTTAAGCACACGCAAACGACTATTCTGTGCATGAAAGCAGAACCTGCTGTAATCCCTAAATGTTACAGATTACTATTAGACCCTTCAGAAGAACCTCTCATGGCACCACTGAAGTTATCAGTTATCTCCTGCTTAATTAATTCCCTCTCCAAGTTCTCCACTACCTTAACCAGGTATTGAACTCACACTCTTTGGGTCCTGTCACTGGATCTAACTAACGCCTTTATCCACAAGGACACATGGCACAGTCGATAAAGGCGTTAGTTAGATCCAGTGACAGTACCCAAAGAGTGTGAATTCAATACCTGTTTAAGGCAGTTGAAAACTTTAAGAGGGGAATTAACAGGAGATAACTGACATCCATTAGACATGGCACGTGGAACTAGAACAGTCTACCACAGTGAGCGAAATAAAGGATTCAGTTCGACATTCCAATCACCTGAAGAAGGACGGAGCGTACAACGACCGAAATGTTGTAATAAATATGGCGACAAAGATGAGGACAATAGTACGAATGATGTAAATAGTGTACATAATACCTCATCTCTGAAATATAGATAGATACTGAAGAGTGATAAATATGGCGACGAAGATGAGGAAAATAGTCCGAATAATGTAAATAGTGTACATAATACCTCATCTCTGAAATATAGACAGATATTGAAGGGTGATACATATGGCGACAAAGATGAGGACAATAGTCCGAATAAGGTAAATAGTGTAAATAGCGTACATAATACCTCATCTCTGAAGACGTGCAAGATGGTGTTTTGGTGTAAGCGAATGTCTGACTAGAAGCAAGCTTACCCTTTGCCCTGCTGAAAGAAAATGATTGCCCACAGCCTGTGTTTGCATTCTTACTATAACAACGGCTCTGTACTGTACTGTACTGTTGCTCTTACAATGCGTCATCAATCTTGGAGAATGTCTGTACCACGTCACCAGTGAAAACCTGGTCGACGGTTGCAGGAATGTTTATTTGACCAACATAGAATCACCACGTGCAACAATCGCATAAATTCTCCTAAACGACTCTTCATCCGTTCAAAGCCCACAATCCGATCCCTCTCTAACTGTTATGGTAATTTACCCATGCACGTATGGACTCACCCAGCTATAAATAGGAGCAGTTACTGCCTTTTGGATAGAGGGAAGTTTCCAGCAGTCAGCTCTAACAGTCGGACCGAACATTTTTGCTGTAACACTCTCGGTTGTATATGATTGTATTACTGTTTTTCTGTTAATATTTTCGTTTAACTCAATTCCTCTCTTGTGTTTTTATTTCTGGCCCTAACAAGGCTACAACACTAACTGAACAAAATTATCACGTGTGTTTGTTCTTGGGATAGTATTCCGCTTGCACGGGACTCTTTCGCAACACTGAAATTTATCGGAGTACCGTAATTCCCTATGTATAATACGCATTTTTCTAAAAAATAATAAGCAAAATTAGGGGTTGCCATTTATGCACGGCAAAAAAAAATAAATTTCCGTTTCATAGGTTGATTTCAGTTGCGAAATGACTACTCACCAGAAACATACGACAATTTGACTCTAACATTGGTCGATTGCGACCCCATAAAGATGTCAAATACAATCCTATGTACCTAACAATACTTACAAATGGAAAATAAAATAATAATTAACATAAAACTAAATTAGAATAATATTATTCTATGTTTAAATCCATTTTTAAAATAAAATTTAAAAAGCGCTGGCCGTAATGGAATTGGAGAAGTACAATTTATAGGGTTTGATTACAAAACAAGGTGTTGCGTATTATGCATGCGTAGAAGCATTTTCCCACACTTTCAGCACAATCATTTTCCTCCAGTAATTGTCAGTATTTTATTAGAATAACTTTTGCGTAAGTATTCAACCTCCTCATCGAATACTAATTACTGATCTTCTCGTATCGATCACTAATGAGAAGCATTTTCCATAGACTTCGATACGTCTTCGGCATCTCTCCGCTGCTATTGACGAATATTCTTCTTTGCAAAATCTTTTCAAATATCTTTCAAATTCAATGACTTTCGTCGATGATTAAGAATTTTCAATTCATGTCACAAAAGTTCGATGATATTCTTTATGAAACTTTTTGCATGTATTTGTTTCAATTTGTTGCTTTGTTGAAAAACGAAACGTCTACCAAGTCTAAGCAACGGATCAGATGGCAAAAGTTTTGCCGAAGAAATGGATTGATTGTTTTTCCGCTACCGGCTGCGCTGAGGGAACCTCATAAAAGGATGAATCGACCATCATGTTTCACTGTTCAGAGAGTATTTTTTTCTTTCGTTCTTTACATTGTGTTGCGTACTTTCTCTCTCCAAACGTAAAACTTCCATTTTTCTTCCGTTTGTCTAAATAATTGCATTATTTCCGGTACCGGCTGCGCTGAGGCAACCTCATAAAATGAAGGATCCATCATCAGGATTCCCTGTTGGCAAAATATTTTTATTTATTTATTTTTATTTTTTTTACATCGTGCGTTATGTTCTTTTTCTCTCCAAATCTGACGTTGTTGATTACGTCCGAAATGATCCATTTTTTTTTCATTTCACTAATCAATCGAACGATCCAAAAATGGCTGTTGTTTTTATTCCATATTCTTTAGACATTCCTTAGGTGTTGGATGCGTTTAATATCATGTACTTTAATGGCTTTGTGACTGCATACTCTCCACCCTTTTCAGGCCCGGGCCATGTCCTCAAAAGGTCTTTTGTTGTACCACAGCAGCTTCAAGATTACTCTTCGGTTTGTCTTTGTAGCTTAACCATGGTCTGTCTGTGTTACATTTGCTGCTTCTGAAGCTGGTTGTACTTGAGGACTTTTGGTATTCGATTCTCACTCATTACGATATGACCTGCCCCTAGTACTGGAGATTACATCAAAAAGGCCTTGATGTTTCTAATTGTGCACTTTGTAAAGAGATAAGCATTTCAGAGCTCACCTTCGAGTGTCAATCCACAGGTTGATCGCCTGCAATCCTGTGGGAAAATTATGAGTTGATCTATTGGTTGGCTAAATAGATAGATAGATAGATAGATAGGAGTGGATAAGTTAGCCTATTGCCCGGTTCACACACTTTCACCCTCTGCTGGACAGGAGTATTGTTTCATGTTTGGAATCGGGGTTTCGGTCCTTGCTAAATATTTTTACTCTCTTTCACTTTAAGCAACCCATGATCGCCTTGATTGCAGGCGATTAGATAAGAAGGTAAGAAGAGGAAGCGTCCTGGATCGTTCTAGAATAGGTTCATCTAAAAGCAAATGTTATATTTAGTGGGTATACGTGTTTGAGAAAACATATCTGCTATTTTAAACACACACAGACACAAACATATATATATATATATAAATTTCTCAGAGTTAACTTGTAGAAAAAGACACTATTTATAAATATAAATGGCAATGGGAAAACTGTAGTAATGTCCTTAGCAACTGTTAGAATTTCAAGAACGCTAATTTACAGTTGCTAAGGACATTTTGTTTTTTGTTTATTATTAGTCACTTTGTTTAAATAAATTCATTTCGTTTTTCGCCTTGAGAAAGTCCACATTGGACGAAACGCGTCGGCAACTATTACAGTTTTCCTATTGTCATTTTATATATATATATATATATATATATATATATATATATAGATAGATAGATAGATAGATAGATAGATACTATTTTATGTAAAAGCTGAATGCAAAATGTCTACTCGATACATCTTCAACGAAAATTCTTTGTTCATTTTTTAATTTTTTGTAGATTTCAATCCCTTTACATTGTTTACAGTGAAAATGTAAATATAATTTTTCAAAACTCTTAATTCTTTCGGCTTCCATAAACCATTATTAAGTATTTTCTTTAGCTATTTCTATGTCAGTTTCCTTGTTTTTCAAATATCGCGTCTTTACGCGACATATCGCCATTTTTAAGCATCGTGTCTTCCTGTCTGAGTTCGTGTTATCATATGACATATGAAATATATTTAGCATTCTTGCTCCTAAATTTGATACATTATTTATTGATGAGGTGTTTGTTGTTTATGCTTGGTAATATTGGTAATCGTTTTTTTTTCTTTTTTTTTTTTTGTGCGTGTGCGTGTGCGTGGTATAGTATTTTTTATGTTATGTCCGATTCCTTGTTGAGGATTTTGTCGTTGATATATACATATGTGTATGTCTGTGTCTGTGCGTATGTGCGTATGTCTGTGGGTGTAACTGTATATAGTTAAATTCAATATTCGCACAAAAAGAGCACACGTAGTAAAACCAACTAAAGTAAAAAAAAAAAAAATAATAAAAAAAACTGCTCTATTTACGAATATAGTTGCTTCATTTACGGCCTGAAAATTGCGGCAACACATGAAACTGACAGTATATAGAGATTTGTGTGTCTTGAAGCAAACTCACGTTAATATATATATCTATCGTATAATTGATAGATATATATATATATATATATATATATATATATATATATATATATATATATATATATATATATATATATATATATATAAAGACATGGCTATGTTCGATTTTCGAATGGAGAATTGTAGTTTAAAAACAATAAAATTGGCCTTGCTAACCGAAACACTCCTCTGTGGCTCAATCGGTTAAGGCACGTCAGGCTATATGACGCTTCCGTATAGGATACAGGTTCGATTCCTGTTGGAGGACGCATATTTTCCATGAAAATTTCTCGGACATTCACCCCAGTAAATGTCATTAATATTGTTTATTATAAACAGCGCATTTACTTAAATATTTGTATCTATAAAAATGAATATATAAACAAAAATGTCTTAAAATAATTGTCGGACTTTGTCCATTGCATAATATCTACATATACATATCTGTGTGTATGTATATATATATATGCGATTTTTATAAATATTATTTATATATTATATGTGCGCGATACTTATTGGAAAGCGTTCAATATCAGTGATAGAGCTAGCATATTTAGTTGCATTGATGTGAGTTTGAGACCCTGGCTCAAAAACTCATATCAACACAACTATATATATATATATATATATATATATATAACAGCTTCTAGTATTTTTTGACGCTTTTTTCATTGGAGGTTTGAATCACATTTTGATTTCGGCAAATATGTTGCGTACTCAGATTAGCACAATTGCATGGTTTTTAAAATGTGTCCTTATAGAACTCTAGTTAGAGTGGTCTAGAGTCATCCGTCTTATTTATCAATTTGTTCTTGTGAACGCTGTTCTCTATAAGAGATCTCTCTATCATTCATTTTCTCTTTCTCTCTCTCTTTCTCTCTCTCTTCTTATATATATATATATATATATATATATATATATATATATATATATGGTATTTGGGCAGTAATCCTCTTTTATATAAGTTTCATTAAAAACGACTGACATGGTACAGCGGTCATTTTAGTTTTTGTTATTTGTTGTATCGATAGATACAGAGATAGATTGACTGAGATGGATATTCAGCTAGCTATCTAGGGGCTAGCTAGCTTCTTCTTCTAGCTAGCTAGATAGATAGATAGATAGGAACAGACTGAGATAGATAGATAGATAGATAGATAGATAGATAGATAGATAGATAGATAGATAGATAGGTTGATTGAGATGGAGATTCAGCTAGATAGATAGATAGATAGATAGATAGATAGATAGATAGGAACAGACTGAGATAGATAGATAGATAGATAGATAGATAGATAGATAGATAGATAGATAGGTTGATTGAGATGGAGATTCAGCTAGCTAGCTAGCTAGCTAGATAGATAGATAGATAGATAGATAGATAGGAACCTTAGTTAGGGAAACACATTCCTCTTCCTCATTAATACGAGAATTCCTTTGCTATCATTATAAAACATAAAATAAAATAAAATTTTAGACACGTACGACCCTAACAAGGTTCCTCAACTGGGTACAGGTCCTTCCGCCTATACAGGCTTATGAGCATGCGCGGACACACATCTCGATGCACTCTACATTCATTATGGCTGCACGTAAAGACGCTCGCTGTGTGCGTTATCTTACGCATGCTGCAAAATCCCTCCGTTGGCTGATACACGAATCTGACGCCCTTCTATACATCCACACATTCCTGAGCGTAGAGTCACATACACATCAGTGCGCTCGCACTTACGGATGTCTAATCACTAACACGTATTCAAATATGCATACATCGAATAATAAATAACCGCATAGATAGATAGATAGATAGATAGATAGATAGATAGATAGATTTGCAACATGTTCAATTTTTTAAAAATAGCCCTCTAAGCAGAGAAGACAGATATAAGTTCTGGACACAATTTTGGCACACACACACACACAGAGAGAGAGAGAGAGAGACAGACAGACAGACAGACAGACAGTCAGACAGACAGACAGACAGAGACAGAGACAGAGAGAGAGAGAATCATGGTCTCTTGCATTTCTCTCTCTCTCTATGTCTCTTACACACTCGTATATATTTATATATATATATATATAAATATATATAGGTGTGTGTTTGTGTGTGTGAGTGTGTGTGTGTGTGCGTGTTTGTGTGAAGAAATAGTTTTAAGGTGTGCTATATTTATGGGATAAAGTGCTCAATATCAGAGACAGAGCTTATATAAATATAAAAGTGAACATTGAATCAAAACTCAGAGGCGACAGACTGTTTCATGTTAAACGCAATCAGATGGCCTGATGATAGCGTTTAGCCTGAAATAGTCTGTATATATATATATATATATATATATATATATAGTAAGTACTGCCCTGATCTGAGATAAATCAAGTTATTTCAAATGTATGATTGGGTCAGATTTTGTAAAATCACACCCCCACACACAGACACACACACACACACACACACACACACACACACATATATATATATATATATATATATATATATATATATATATATATATGTAATTATAGATAACTAGACTCGTTTTCGAAAAAAACCCTCGAATTTTTGATTTGCTAATAATCAAATCAATCTCGAGGGAAAAAAGGTTTAAAAAAAGAAAGAGCTACAAACATGAAGTTCTGCCGACAAAAAATCACACACAGGTACAGGTCTGAAGCCCACAGAAAAAACCCCGATACGAGTAAACAACTAACTAACAAAAGTGCTCAATACAACCGTAGAGCAGGCCTCGATACAGACAAACCTACCTAGGTTTCACCTAAACAGTTCGTCAGGTGTATCTATCTATCTATCTATCTATCTATCTATATATATATATATATATATATATATATATATATACAGAATAGATGAAGAGAGAGAGATAAGTAATAATTCGACTGCAAGGAGGGTTCATTGGAGGTTGTTTTCACAAGTTTTGTTCATGTTCTTGTCTTGTTTACATACAAGGTAGTGAATGTTTGATTGTCTGTAAAATTGTCTCTATATATTTATCCTTAGTCTTCCAAAAGCTATTGGCATTATATATATATATATATATATATATATATATATATATATATATATATATATATATATATATATATATATATAACAGGTGGCCACTCGTATTCGAGAATACCCGTCTATTAGGGCAACTAGCGAATCCCTATTTGTATTTGTGATTTTTTACTGCAACCATGCTGAGCAGACTTTAGTTACAGTTTCTGAGAGAGAGCGTGTTATCTTGGCCATCTGAACAACGCCAGCACACCTAAACCCTCGGTCACGATGACTTGTGATTTCGTGCTAGCGCAGCTATTAACGGTCCCCAATGTTAGGTCTACCCAATTTCACAAGCTATGGTTTTCAGTTTTACGTTCGTATTGTCCCCCTCCACTCCGAAAGCTTCTGGAAGTCTCCTTTCTGACAAATCAACGGTGGTCAGATCCATACCCGGGTCCCATGTTCAGAAAGGGAATGTTCTAACGCGACATCCTCGTCCTTGCATATATATATATATATATATATATATATATATATATATATATATATATATATATATTGATGCATGTTTCATTAAATAATATAGACAAATTTATATTTCACACTCGCGTGGTCATGCGTGACGTCACGCGCTGCGACGCGGTTTTCGATTCCGCGTTTCGTATACACGAGTTAGTCGATGTTTTGGAATTTTTTATGCAACAAAAACAGACTATCATTATTGTTTCGCCTGTGTATTGGTTGATATATTGAAATGAAATTGTCATCTTTGATAATGGCTTATGTAAGCCGGAAGCTTAGATAGGATTAAAACATGTATCAATATCGTGATTTCATTTCTTCTTTCAATGATAATGTTATTAAGCTTATCAGACAATATGAAAGGAACTTACTTAAAATAAATAGACAAAACTTGTCTATATTATTTAATGAAACATCCATCAATGAAAAATTGCTGCCTAAATATACACAATATATATATATATATATATATTAATGAATATCAATATGTATATGTGTGTGTTTCGGTATGTGTATGTCACAGTGTGTGTATGTGCGCGTGTACGCGCATGCGTGTGACTTTATTTTTGATAAGTTATACAAATTTGAAGATATTTTTTTTGCCTTTGCCATTTGTCGCATTTTCTTTTATTCTGTTAATGTCCATGCATTGAATAATGCTGTCACATGTGAACAGGTGCTCCTAGTGTATCTTTAGAGATTCTTAACACTATAATTATAAATGCAATATTATTCGTCCTAACCAAGCATCTCGGCTTTAGTCACTATCCCACCGCCTTCACGTCGCTATAAATATTTTCATGATAATTGTTCTGAGGGACTCTCCTTTCTGTTAACAGTTTTTTGGCAATGAGGTCTCGTCATTTTACAGTTGAAATTGCTAGATGTAACCGTAAGTTCTATGCTAATAGTTTCTTCTCTCGTACCTCTTGCTTGTTGAACTCTCTTTCAGCTTCTTGCTTCCCAGTTAACTTTGATCTTCAAAAATTAAAATGCAATGTCGAGTGTTATCTTCTTTCTTCGTAATTCCTGCTCTCTTATAACTCTCTCCTTAATAATGTTTTCTTTTTCTCATGTTCTCTCACACTCAATATCCGACCCCTTTAGACTTAGTGACTTTATTCCCTTCCTTGAGGTGAAATGATTTTAAAAAAAAGCATTACACATTTGACTATATAAATAGACTGTAGACTAATATTGAAAAAAAGCATTCTTTTTATAAATATTTATTTTTCGGTATAATCTCCTCTGTTGTCAATGCATTTAATTCAGTGATGAATATTCCTCACAGAGACGAAAAATGAAATGGTGTGCGTAATTTTAAAATTTTAAAATGCTGCCAAATCAATATTGCAAATTATGGCTGCTATATGAACTCGAACTTCGATCTCTGGAGATATGTTGGATATCGGTATGCCATTTATATAAGCTTTATTAAAGATCAAAGAAAATATTTTTTTGCTTATATATATATATATATATATATATATATATATATATATATATATATATATATATATATATTTTTTTGTCTTGCATTATATCAGGATTGAGTTTGTGTGAATACTATTCAAGCGAAATTTTAGCTTTCATGAGTCATTGTCAAAGAAAGTTTATATCTGTTTCTTTAAAATATGTTTGGATAGACTTTTTTTTAGAGAGGTTTCATTTGCTTCTTTGCGTTAATGTGCACGTTAGTTTTAAAAATCATCCCATGTTTTTTTTTTTTAATTGATATGCCAATTCACGAAGGAAGTATTTATATCCTGTCCTGTGTATGACGATAAACTACACCCGCGTCCTGGCTAAGATGATAAACTACATCCGCGTCTTGGGTAAGACGATAAACTACGTCCGACACCAAGGCATCTGATCAGGAGGTTTTGAGGAATATGGAACCACCTCTTAATTGCTGGTGTTCCCATATCCGCCCTGACCCGCACCTGTTGGGGTCCCAACTATGGCCAAATAGTTAACCACCAAACTTGGGTCAAAACACTATGAAAGTGTAAAATAGATTTTAATACCAGCAATCATTTTTTTCAGAAAAAAATTATTACCAGTAACACTTTATTACCAGAAATTTTTTGAAGGAAAAATATATAACTAACAATTCATTTCTGATGAAAACATATTACCTACAGTACATTTTTGAAGAAAAAACATTACCAGCAAAACATTTTTAAAGGAAAAAATATGAACATCAATACATTTTTGAAGAAAACATATATTACCAACAGTATATTTTTGAAGAAAAACTATTACCAACAATAAAAATCTTGTCTGCATTAAGATAACCCATTGAGATTGATATACCTTAAAACCCAAACCATATATGTCTCTCCTCATAATCAGTTTCGTTTTTATCTGTGAATTGCTATGACTTTGTCATCAAAAATATTGGACAGGTTTCCTGTTACCTTTTTAACGGTTTTGAATTCGGAGTTGCCCTTCTCCTTGGAGGTACGGTGGATTAATGGATAGAGACTCGGGTTGAAGAATCGGAGAGCCGAGTTCGAATTTCAGTCGAATACAATACATCCACTTGGGAAAGGTATGAATCCTCTTCTTCTCCCTCCAACTATGGGTAAATAGCAGGACAGACCGGGTTTTATAGCCTTTGGACGAGTCGAAATCATTACATTCACTTTGGGAAAGTTATAAAACCTCTTCTTCTCCACCAGCTCGGAATAAATAGCAGGACAGATGAGCCTTGGATTAGTCGAATCCAATACGTGCTAATACCCTTGGAAAGGTATGAATCCTCTTCTTCTCCCCCTAGCTATGGGTAAATAGCAGGGTTCTATAGCCTTGGATGGCAACTGGTCTACCGTAGAAAGAAATGGCAACATACTGCGGGAAAAAATCTGCCTCGTCAGTCATGTATTGAAAGATGCATGATCGCCTAAGCATGTATCACGCATGGCACATAATTGACTGACTGACTTGACCTAGAATGACAGCCTCGCAAGACAAGGGAAACTATTTCGCATGTTTAACCACTAGCTTTGTGGAGAGGAGGAGATGGATTCATATCTTACTTGAGGGTATTTCTTTGGGGGAGAAGTCAAATGTCTTCTCCGGTAATCATCCGTTAAAAGTTGCCAATTTCTGATTTAAAACTTTGTAAATGCCTACAATTGCTTGTAAAGTTATTACGTTTGGGACATTTAATATAAGACGACTTACAAAAAATAACAGGATTTATTGGCTGTGTACTTTTTATAATGTTCATGTATGGTGTCTCCAAAGCACCAAAATCAAAATGACTAGTTATTAATATCGAAGTTTAACAGCACAAGATAATAACACTGGAAACAGTAAATATTATGAAAACAGTTTTGCCATCAATACCAAATAGATTAATATCATTTATAGACATCCGTAGTATAGACATTAAACAACGATATTAAAATAACTGTCAATAAAATTCAATTATTCCCTGCAAAAGAGCTTTGGGTAAGAGTGAAAGAATAAGAAGAAGACTTTGAAGAGAAGTGAGAAAATGATGATAAAGGAACATGGTTCAGGAAGACAGAAGATAGCGATTGACGTTTCATTTATATTTTTGAAGATTGTAATTGGCAGGGAAGAAAGAAATCGGAAGTTTTAGAAAAGAAATGGCGGTTGCATATAGCTTGTTCAGCAATAAAAAAATGAGACCTAATTGCCAATCGAGTACTACGCTTGAATTGATGTAGTCAAGACAACAGGGAAAAAAACTAATCAGAACAGTTGTCTTGAAAATGTTTTTAGAAAAGACAGAGTGAAGCCACGTCACGTCGGTAATAAAGAAACTGAAGCCGAGATGCCAGATAAGGATGTTTCACATTATAGGGCTTTCTTTGAATTTTGTCAAGAATCTTGAACATGTATCATTCAGTGGTGTTTATTTTTAAGGGCTAATAATAGATGTTTAAAAAGTTGGGGAAGGCGTGAAATCTCACCGAATTTCAGTGTCCCTTCAAGTCGAAGCATTTGTCATCATGATGATGGAGATGATGATGAAGGCTACAGCCAATACCGGAATTAGAACTCAAATCGCCGATTCCCTTTTTTTCATGACGCTAATCGTTTCCAGTTTCCTGGTTGCAGTCATTGAATATTTATCGCTAGTCCTAGCCATCCTTGTTATCTATGACCCCACACAGGAGAGGAATGCCGATTTTCAAGACAAACTGACAGATTTTCCCGAGGGGAGAACATAGTATAGTCGGCCTCTGCAGCATTCTCCTAATTTTGGGAGAGTTAACTACCCTTTAGCGGCCTAATTCATTGGCTTTTTCTCCGTCTCTCTGTCCGTTTCTCTCCCTAATACATTCATTAATGTATTTTATTCTTAATCTGACATTTTTATTACTTCAAAAGTTATTATAGTGAACACTTCGTATGTGAAACAGACGCCCTATTTTAATTTATTAAACACTGTGTATTAATTCTATCGATCTGGGTATTCGAGAAATCTAAATCGGGAAAATGTCTTTCACAGCAGTTGAGGGGAAAAAGAAAAGGAGGACGCTGGTTCAATCCCCTTCGGGGTAAATAATTTCGTTACTAAGATTTCTTGAATACGCAGGCCGATAGACATTATGGAATCTGTTTAATAAATAAAGATGATACGTCTCTTTCAAATACAAAGAATCTGCTATAAGAACGTCTGAAGTAAAACACAAACACACACACGCACACACACACATATATATATATATATATATATAAGGCTCAAACACTAATATTCCATGGATATAATTTATTACATTAGAATTGTAATCACGATCCAATTCATCAAACCTACTGTTCGAGCCTTTCTACTATATTCTTGCTCTGTTCTGGACATTGAGCTCTACATGGCTTCTATCCTCTTGGAAACACACACACACACATTTATATATACTACTTAACCCTTAAAAATATTGCGTTTTTCCTATTTTAATCTTTTGATGAATTTTTATTTTTAAATTAATGATTGAATAAAAGCTCCTAACATAAAATATTTGACAGAAATATTTTGAGGAGACATATATTGAGGAGACATATATTGAGGAGACATGTGAGAAACAAACGAGATTTTGCAGAAAACAGAAACAAAAAGGAAATTTATACATAACCTCAGAAAGAGGCAGATTAAATTTCTGGGACGCCAAACGAGGGAAGAGGGCTTGGAAAATCTGATACACACAGGACGGATTGAGAGAAAGAGAGACAGCGGAAAGCATCGTGTTATATACTTGACGGGTTTGAGTAAATGGATAGTAGAACAGGGTTTGGGAGAAATGACAAAAAGACAAAACTTATTAAGGGCTACAATGATCAGGAAGATGTGGAGGACCATATAAAAGAAAGAATCCCATGGCGAGTTCTGAGACAATAAAATATCCGTGGAAATTCCCTTATCCCGTCCTTAAATATTTGAGCTCAACTACTTTAAGAAAATATCACAATAACAATCATAAATTTGAATGCTGGTCGTTATTTTAAGAAGTAAGGGAGTACAAATGAATTTGAAAACGACAAATTTTTTCGATTTTAATGAAATAGCCGTTAAACAGTTCGATATTCCCTTCTTTTTTTCATTTCTTCACTGAAACCAAAATGCGTCTCTTATATGTCTTAGACATACAATACTTTTCTCTGCAAATGAGATTATTATTATTATTATTATTATTACAAAGTCTCGTGAGTGTTTCACGGTTTTTCTATTTTAATATCCTGAAAACAAGTAATGTCTTTTCTCCTCTTTCCACGCTATCAAAACGAAATAGTCCATTACTGACAGAAGACGTCAAACACCTCTATCTTCCACTCTTTCGAACTAAAACCGAGTATTGTCTTCCCACGCTATCAAAACGGAATAGCTTGTTAATTATTAGTTACTGACAGGACGTAACGATCGTGCGAACTATCCAAAGGAGAGAAAAGCACGATTATAACAGGATTATATTCTGTCTAACGGAAATAATAATGATAATTATTATAATAATTATAATAATAATAAAACAATCAGAGCTAACCGCCCAGACATTGTTATTATAGACCACAGCAATGTACTTTTGATGATCTTCAAAAAGCTATCAAAACACAAGAACCTTGAAATCGAAATCTCAAAATTGTGGCACATGGGAACATCAACAATCCCTGTTGTAGTTGGAGCCCTCGGATTAGTTGGAAAAGATTCCAATAGACTAATTGAAGGGGATTCCTGGAAGCCCATACCTTAAAGAAATGCAAAAAAGTGTTCTCACGAGCAGAGCCCACATCTTACGAAGAGCTCTATGTAAAATATGTGTTTTTTTGTTTGTTTGTTTTTTTGTTTTGTTTTGTTTGTTTTGTTTTGTTTTTTTTTTAATTGGTCATTGGAAAATGTCATGATGCCATTTCTAATCTTAGGTCTCTGGCCGGAACTCGAAACGAAATGTGTACATACCAGAAATCAAAGGAGATGAAATAATAATAATAATAATAATAATAATAATAATGATAATTGCTCATATTCTGAAACAAATATTGTATGTCTAAGACATATAAGAGACGCATTTTGGTTTCAGTGAGGAAATGAAAGAGAGAAGGGAATATCGAACCGTTTAACGGCTGTTTCATTAAAATGGAAAAAGTTGTCGAGTAAAGAAAAATTGTCCACCCAGAGGAATCGAACTTGCGACTTTATTTGTAGGGGAAACTTCCTTTTCAGCCATGAGAAAGGCTAAACAGGGTAAAAAGAGCACGGATTACAGTTATATCCTTCATGGCCGACTGGTAAAAGTATGTCGGATCAATTCGTTGTTTCTTCTTTCTAAAATCTCTCGAATGATGTCACGGAGGACAAATATTTTCTATGGAAATTTCTCGGACATTTAGGCCAGTAAATGTTATTAATACTGTTCATTATAAAACAGAGCATTTACTTCAATATTTGTATCTATAAAAAGAATGTATACACATAAAAATGTCTTAAAATAATTGTCGGACTTTGTCCATTTCATAATGTGTGACGTCATTTGTTTACATTTGGATACGCTTTGAGCAGATATGAATGTACGGGAGAGATTCATGGGAGATTGTAGTTTAAAAGCAGTAAAATCGACCTTGGTAATCGAACGATCCTCTGTGGCTCGATCGGTTAAGGCAGGTCAGGCTATATGACGGTTCCGTATAGGATACAGGTTCGATTCCTGTCGAAAGACGCATATTTTCTATGAAACTTTCTCGGACATTCAGGCCGGTAAACGTTGTTGATATAGTT
>CAHIKZ030000254.1:1710000-1750000 GCA_903632075.3 Acanthosepion pharaonis
GAGCGAAATGAGCTATAGCTGTGTAAACTTGTTTTATTTTTATTTTCCAAGTACTTTCGATCTTAGTATTTATTTTTAATAATATTTTTATTTTCCAAGTACTTTCGACCTTAGTATTTATTTTTAATGAACGCTCAGCACATTTTCAACCGTTTGCAATTAAAAGCATAATGAAAAATAACGGTAATGTAAAGCAACGCAACAACATATAGTTTCATACTACGTGCACATAAACTTGTCACACTAAATTTTTTCAATTTGTCATTCTTTTTCCCCTTAAAATTGTTTTTCGTCTATAAACATTTATATGTCGCTATCCCATTTATATATATATATATATATATATATATATATATATACGTATGTATATTTTAAAAAAAGAGAGAAACCGCAAATTTGTTTATTATGTGGATTTGTTTTAGTGTATATATTATATTTTATTCTTCATATTTTTGCTACACGGGCTTCCGGTCTGGTGACCTTCTTCAGGCAAATTAAATGAATCAATTTTTAAAGGAATACATTTTCCTTATGTTCTTTTAAAGATTTAGTGTTCATTTTCTGTATTTGTATTTTTTTTTTAAGCATTTCACCCCACGCAAGGCGGGAAGCCACTAGGATGCAGGGGGTTGCAGAAGAATTGGAGTGAGAGCAGATAAGAGTGATAGAAGAAAGGATGAGGAGAAGGATAGTGGATAGATCAAGGTAACTGGAGATATCGATTGACATTACATTTGAGCCTTGATCTCATTTTTGAACTGTAAATCTCTGCCTGAATGGTAATAAAATCATTAGGTTTGGTCTTAGTGGTGTCGATGACAGATGTGTCGATGATAGATACTCCCCTATCCCCACATCATCCCAGAGACTGTCAAATCCATTTCCATTTTTGTGTATCGTGTGTGCGTGCGTGTCCACGCTAGCTTACACATGAATCAGCACACACACACACACACACACACACACACACACATGTATATATGGCCTGAAGATTGCATCTAACATGAAACAGACTGTCGCCTCTAAGTGTTGACTTCCATGTTCACTTTCATATATATATATATATATATATATATATATATATATATATATATATATATATATCATTGCATCTCCAACACTAATAATCAAAAACATTAAATACATACATTGGGAAAACATGCACCACATTCTCTCGCAGAATAACTTGTCACCTGTCGAAACTTAGTGTAACCCGTGTACACATCGACCAGTAAATCATGAAAGTTCAAAGTACAACCGTCAACATTAGACAAATGCCAGTAGGTAATACCAAAATATTCAGGTATCTAGCCCTCCCCCCCCCACGAGGCTTGCATGTGGCACAAGGCAGAGTTTAACGTGGGTTTCCCGAGCCCGTAGGCCCGGCCAAAAAATGCCCTTATAACCCGTATGAACGAGATCGGGTTGGTCATTTCTCCCCGAACGAGATTCTACCCTTCGGCGGAACCTCGTCCGGGTTCCTTTCTGCTCAGAGGCAGAAAGTTCGACCGTCAAGTCGAGAAGCTCGGCTTGAATACCAAAATATTCAACTGCCTCCAATGCAAAGAAAGACTCAACACTCTAGAAGCTATTATTATACAAACTAAAACATTATTCACCACAGAATAAGTTATGTTAAAGTGAATATGATATGATTAATTAATTTTGTTATAATAATAAAATTATAAATAAATCAAATAAATAAAGATAAAAATTGAAATTCAATAAATGAGTAAATAAATAAATGCTATTTTTTCCCAGTAGCTGCTATATATACGCAAAAATGGCGAATTAAATTTCCAGGAATCGGTTCCCTATAGGCAGGTAATCTTTAGGAACCTATTCTGCTTATTTTCTTTTCATACTGAGAATGGAAATAAATCACTTTATAGTATCAAAAAGAATTAAACCATTTTGATAATTTAACAGAAAACATTTATTTATTAAGATATTTCCAGATTGATATTCTGTTCTGATCATGTTTCTGTTCATAAGTTTGATGCTTTTTGACTCTAGTCTCATCAGCTGTGTTATAGTTTCTTAGCCGAATTCAAACTGAATCGCTGCACTCCCAAAGATCCAATGGAAGACTTATCAAATTTATGAAGATTTGCCACATTTTTCACTTCATGATATCTTTTGTCAGAATGAATTATGTTACTCACGGAAAACCGTTTTTCTGCCTCTGCAGAACTTACAACAATGGTATCAATTATATCTTTAGCTATTATATATCGGCTATTAATATATAATATTATTTCTGGATAATCCAACAATCAGTTTCCAACGCATTTATAGTTTTGAAAATGGATTCACGAGAACCGATACGAACCGGTAGGATACCACCACTATATGTATGTACGTATGCAAGAATATAAGAAAACGGGTGAAAATTATATTTTATAATTATTTCTTATATTCATCATTTTGCGCAGTTTTTTAAAAGTAATTCAGTTCCGGTTTGTTTAAATATTCTCCCACTCAGAATAATTTCGAAAATTTTCAAATTTATGTCGATTTGAATTATAAAGCCTGTAGTAGGATAGATGTTGTTTTTCAAATACATTGGCATTTCTGTGTAAAATAGGCGTGTTCACTTTGCCTTTGATCAAATATGGAATTATATCTTAATCATTTCAAGCAAGGCAATAAAGCCACTAAGACACAAGAGGTTGATGAGGGCATGAGAAAATAATAATATAAAAATGTTATTTTAAAATATATATTAACGTGAGAAAACAATAAAAAAACAAAAATTAAGAAGAGAAAACAATGATTGATATTACATTTACATTTCTAAAGATCAAAGTTGACTGGGAAGCAAGCAGCATTATATAAACAATTTGCTCACCTTTACTTAATGAATTCTGGGATTTTTTAATCATTTCATTTCAAGTAAGACAATAAAGCCACTAAGATGCTATTAAGAAGTGATAACAATAAACGCACAGGAATTAAGAAGACAGAAGTGATTTCCACAAACGGGAAGTGCAAGAGAAGGAAATGTTAATATAGAACGTACGGTTTGATCTATCCATTTCAACTGTAAAATAATGAGACCTAGCTGCCAATCTAGTACTGCGCTTAAATACATAAGTCTAGGTACCATAGAGGAAAATCTGTCAGAAGAATTACCATAAAAGTATTTATAGAAAAAGCACAGAGGAGCTACGTTGCGAGGATAGAAAGGGAGGGATAGCGAGATGATAGAACAGGACCAGTAATATTGCAGTTTCATAAAAAATGTAAAATAAACGTTTCTTTCAATAAAGAATATAATATATATATATATATACATACATATATATATATATATATATATATATATATATATATATATATATATATATATATATATATATGTTTAAAATGACATTTGGAAAAAAAATTTTAAATTTTGTTGATGCGTTTCGTCTTCCGACTTTTTTAAGGCAAAAATGAAATCGAAATTTCTTTATTGTTATAGTTACATTGAAAAAATACAAATTTAAAAAGATAGACGCTTCTGTCTAAGCCTTTATCTGGTAATGTAAATTTCCTTTATACTAAAAAGTTTTTTTTTGTTTTTTTTTCCATGTCGACAATACAGTTAAATTCCAAGATCAATTATGTGGACAAGACAAATTGGTACAAACAATATTATATATATATATATATATATATATATATATATATATATATATATATATATATATATATATATATATACTATACTCTATCGTCGAATTCGACGTATGAGGTTCAAGCAGATCAGTTCCTATGAAACCGACAGCCTGACAACAGCACATGAGATTCGATTATAGTGGTGAAGGTTTTGTGCAGAACCATCCAGACTTTCGAAAGTATACAGAGACCTGCTGCACTACGTTTTCACAATGTCCCCAACGACCCTCTGCAGGTTTTGCATTCAGGGTCGTCCTTCTCCAAGACCAGTTGTCATCCAAGGCAATAAATTCATTACGGTTTGCCATATTGTATCATTACTATTTACCCATAGCTGGTGGAGGGAGATGAGGATTCCCAAGGGTATTATTAGCACATAAGTGAATGTAATATAACAGAGCTATTAAGTATATATGAATAAATATACATATCATTCCCTACCAAGAGCCCGACTCAGAGTTTCAACTATTGAAACTCTGAGGCGTGATCTTGGTAAGGAATATATGTATATTTATTAATATATACTTAATAGCTCTTTATATTACATCGAGCACTATTTTATTAACACTAGCCGTCAATGTGTGATATGATATATATATATATATATATATATATATATATATATATATATATATATATATATATATATATTTATTAATGAATTAAAGAATATCAAACACTTAAAATCCCATAGGTAATATTTTTTATTTCATGAAAGATCTAAAAGTAGCAGCTCTCAATGTTAAATACCTACAAACAAATTGTTTGGATTATATTCTCCTGAAAATATATATATATATATATATATATATATATATATATATAAATATATATATATATATATAGAGAGAGAGAGAGAGAGTGAGAGAGAAAGAGAGAGAGAGAGAGAGTGAGAGAATCAGAGTATTTGTGTATTTTGCTGATGATCAAACTATTGCATGGCCAGCCACCTAGAATCAAAGTGAAGTATCTGTCCAGTGCCAAAAATGAAAAAATAAACAGCATTTAATATTCTTCAATGCTGTTTCTGTTGCTATACGTTATCGGATGAATTATGACACCTCGGCGTGGTGTAATGGTTAACATGCTTGTCTTTCTAGAACAATTACGACTGAGTAGTGAGTTCGATTCTCACTGTGTCCCATACATTCGACCTTGTGCTACCTCTAAGCTATGCTTGGAATGTCATTTTGGTCACCTCAGCATGGTGTAATGGTTAGAAAGCTTGTCTCATTAGATCAGTTACGATTTTGATCCTCACTAGGTGCCTCATACTTTCAGTCTTGTGCCACATCTAAGCTACACTTAGAAAATAATCATTATCGGATGGCTTGAAATTGTACCTTTTCTTACATTCCATATATTTCTTACATTCCATATATTACTTAGATTCCATATATTGTTTATAAGTTGAAATTAATTTATTTCAGGTGCGTACAAGTTTTCTATGCCTTTTTCATCCATTTTGAACATAATCTATTTTATACAAATCTAAATCATGAAAATAAACCATAATGAATATATTTATATAACACAACAACATTTAATGAAAGCGCTATTTTGGATCCATGTAAATTACCTAATATTCCATGCAATCGACAAAGCGTGGAAAGATATGTTGGTATTTCTTATAACAAAATCTCTGCTTCCAAACAGGATCCAGATACAGACATATTTTGGGAATTTGCTTGAATCAAAAAATAAAAAGCTTAAATTCGAAACTAAATATCAATTTCTTAAAGATATATATATATATTTATATTGCTATTTTTGTCCTAATTTATTGTATTTTAATTAAAATATATAATTGTCTGAACTGTATGAAACACACACACACACACATATATATATATATAAACACACACACACATATATATATATATATATATATATAAGGAAGAAAAAGATATATAAATTTTTGTATACTAGAACAATGACAAGAAAATTAATGAGAAAGCGGTAGAAATTTCGTTTGACATTTCATTATTTAAACATCGTTTTCGTCCAATGAAGATGTAAGTGACGAAACGCGTCACACGAAAAAAATGCTTACTCTTTGTCATTAATTTTCATATATATAGATAGATAGATAGATAGATAGATAGATAGATAGATAGATAGATAGATAGAGAAAGAGAGAGACAGAGGTTGAAAGATAGATAATGTAATTACTATAGGTACACTTATAGATACATTAAATATGTACTTATGTTAGGTCAAAATTGATAAAAATATATGTGTGTGTGAGAGAGAGGGTGTGTGTATGTGTGTGTGTGTGCGTGTGTGTGTGTGCGTGTGTGTGTGTGTAAGGCACGAGATGGCATTTTTCAGTAGATTTCGTTGTGCTTATCGCTGGATGAGGGGCACGCCAACCTTACACGTTTCAATGTGTACATTATATACATATGTGTATGTGTGAGCGGTGTGCGTGTATGTGAGCCCACTACCGAAGCTGACACGCTTATTTATTTTTCACGGGAATCAACGTTCGACAAAAAGAACGCCAAGAGTCTAATGGCCAAGCAGCACTGTGAAGTTGGAGGATTGGCGCAATACAGTCTTTTTTTGCTTCCCCGTTTCTCCCTTCTTCTTTGTCGTTTCCACACACACACACACACACTCACATACACACTCACATACACACACACATATATATATATATATGTATGTATATAACTCTGTGTGTTTGCGTGTGTGTGTATAAGTATGTACACTTTTGTACATTAATTTATACAGTTGCATGCACATAAATATACAACGTTATACACTATATATTATGAAATTTTAATCTTAAATTATATGTTTAATATAACTAACGCACTCTCTGTTTTAGTCTCTCTCTCTCTATATATATATATATATATGTATGTATGTATATTCAAACATGTTTCATTAAATAATATAGATACATCTATTCATTTTTATAATAATCCTTTCTAGTTAATTATCTTCTTGATGTTAAGTTGAAATTCATCATTATTATTTAATGCTGCTTGAATAAAGATACGCTACCTATATATATATATATATATATATATATATATATATATATATATATATATATATATATATATATATATAATTTTTAAAGTGCAACTGAAACGTTTGATTATAAAAGCTCCCATGCCTATAGACAAATGCACGCACATGGGAACGTAAAATAAATAAATTCAGGTATCACTCATGCCTATACATTTAACTGCATACATGCGAGCAGAAATATATCTACAATTCAACGTTTATACGTTTTTCCTGTGCGTCCTCACCAAAAAAAAAAAATTAAACGAAATAAAATCATCCAATATTTATGGTCTTTAACCTGTAAATAAACAAATGAAGAGACACACACTAAGCCACACACATACACGTGGGTCTTCATCTGCTCCCTAAAACAGCGTGGACAGACACACATGCGTTCCCGCGTAGACACACTTACTAGCATGCCCATGCTGTTGTACACACGTGTGTCTCATCTCTTAACCACACTTACAAAAGTCGATATCTATATGTTCTCACACATACGTTCATTCTTGCATTTTCCTTTCTTTTGCAAAACTCTTGAGTCCTCATGCTTCCCCACCTCCACTCACAGCTCCAGCGAAAATAATATCTACTTTCACTTTCATTTCCATTTCTCTTCTTTCACATCGACGCCATTTTGTCTTCTTCGTCCTCTCCGCCTTCCAAGCCTCATCGCTGACACTGCTGCCTTCGTCCTCTACACCTCGGTCTTAGAGTAGTTCGTTCATTCACACACATCAACAATGCTACTACTACCTCCATTTTCTTTCTTCCTTCTCTCTTTCTTCTATGCATATATTCTACAATTGTCTCCTTTTTCCTCTCCGTTCTGGTTTAACTCTCCGCAGCCCCACGCTCTTCTTTCTCTGCGCTGCCTTGCTCTCCGCACTGCTCAACTCCCATTGGCTGGTTTCTGGGTGGCTTCTGCATGCAGCGCCCTCTGACGAAGCGCTCTACAATCAGGCCGGTCGGTCGTCGTTGGGTCAGGACTTCAACACTGAAGAGAGAGACGCGCTTTTTTACGTCAGAGGAGCAGCAGTAGCAGCAGCAACAGCAACACGGGGGTGGGGGAAGGAAGGAAAAGGAAGGGGGTGGTGGAAGGATGGAATGGGAACATAAGAGAGAGAAAGAAATGATGACTCGAAGCGTAGAGAAGAAAAAATAAAGACATAACAGATCAGTAGAAGTTGTGGGGTCGAAGCGCAGAAGTAATTAAAGAAAAGATAATGACTGAAAATGAGGGAGAATTCCGTACGAGATAACGAGAAGCAGTAAAATGAACTACAGCCGTTTAAAAGAAAGAAAGAAAGAAAGAAAGAAAGAAAGAAAGAAAGAAAGAAAGAACAGAGGAAAGAAAGAAAGAAAGAAAAGGAACATAAAGAAAGAAAGAAAGAAAGAAAGAAAGAAAGAAAGAAAAGGAACATAAAGAAAGAAAGAAAGAAAGAAAGAAAGAAAGAAAGAAAGAAAGAGCAGAAGAAAGAAATAAGAAAGAAAGAAAGAATGAATGAATGAATGAATGAAAAAGAACAAAGAGAAGAAAGAACATACGATAGAAAGAATGAAAAAGAACAGAAAGAAGAAAGAAAGAAAGAAAGAAAAAAGAAAGGAAAACGAAAGAATGAATGAATGAATGAATGAAAAAGAACAGAGAAGAAAGAAAGAAAAAGAACATAAAGAAAGAATGAATGAATGAAGACGAACAAAGAGAGGAAAGAAAGAAAAAAGAACTATAAGAAAAAAGAAAGAAAGAAAGAAAGAAAAAAAAAACAGAGAAAAAAGCAAGAAAAATGAATGGATAAAAAAAGAACAAAGAGAAGAAAGAAAGAAAGTAAGAAAGAAAGAAAAAAGAAAGAAAGAAAGAAAACAGAGAGAAGAAATAAGAAAAGAAAGAAAAAAGCTAGAAATAGTGTTCAAATTTCTTTCACTTTCATTTCTGTACGCTTAGTTTAACTTTTTTGCCTTTTTCCTTTTTTTTTTTTTTTTTTGGCTTCTTTCTCCTCTTTGCTCTTTTTTATATTCCCTACCCGTCACCATTTTCTTTCTTTCTTTTCTTTCTTTCTTTCTTTCTTTCTTTCTTTCTTTCTTTCTTTCTTTTCCTGGTCTCCTTCTCCCTCTGTTTTCAGTTCTTTTATTTTTATATTTTTGCACTTCTTATTTTAAGCGTGGAAGGCAATGGGACAGGTAGACTCAGAAGAGCCGCATAAGAATAAGAAAAAGAAAGACAAATATAAATAAAACGCTACAATTCTTAGTATTTTTTTCTGTCTTCTTCCTTTTCTTTGATCATAATATTGCCAGGCTCATACTGCAACAACAGAGGCTATAGCAGTCGAAACACTAACCGCATCTAAGTCTGTCTCATCTTCGCATCCTTGCTCTTTCTATCTATCCATCTATTCGTCAATTCTCACTCTCATTCTCTTTCTATTTTTCATATCTCTCTCTCTCTATCTCTCTCTCTCTCTCTCTATCTATCTATCTATCTATCTATCTATCTATCTATCTATCTATCTATCCACATTTCTCTTTTTCTATTAATTTTTACTCACGCTTTTCACACACTATATTTCTTTCTTGATTTCTTTTTTTTTTCTTACTCCTTCTCTCTTTCTCTCTTTTACTGTTCCTTTCCGCCATTCTTTCTTCCGTGCTTTCTTTCTTTCTTCCCCACTTTCTCTTTTTTCTCTTCATTTCCAGTTTCCCTCTTTTTCAATCTCTCGACTTTCCACTCTCTCTCTCTCTATTTCTCTCTATCTTCCTCCTCTCTCTCTCTCTCTCTCTCTCTCTTACGCTTGCTCATTTTCTTAAATGTTCATCTCATACCCCTAAACCTATCAAACATTTCTCTCTCTTCCTCTCTCTCCTTCTACCTCTCTCTCCTTCTCTCTCGCTATCTATCTATGTCTTTATTTCTCTTTCTCTCTGTCTATCTTTCAATTTTTCAAACATGTCGTTACATACTGCGTAACGTTCTAAACGTCGAACGCTGATTGGTCGACTACGTTCGAATCGGCGCCGTCGATTCGTCCGATTCTAGGACAGCGTACACGTTAGGCTTAATAATACCACTCTGCACTTGTTAGAGAAGAAAAAGAAAGGAAAAAAAGAAGAAATCAGCGGAGACGAAGACGACCAAGTTAAATAAGATAGTGACTGCTACTGCTACTAAAATTGACTTGTGTTGAAAATACCCCCCCACACACACAACACACAAACAACCAAAAGAGGACATTTAAATAGAAACTGGCGGGGAGTTAAAAACAAATCAACGATTTTACCTTAATTGGCTATTTTTCATCGCTTTTTAATGTAACGCTAAAGTAAAAACTTCAATGCAACATTTCATGGGTGTTTCGTTAAGACAGCAAAGGTACGGTCATTTATAAAGTCTAGCAGAATATAAGCGACTCAGGATCGAACCCACTGCGAGACAACAACAGTGAGATAATCATGATGCTCGCATTCACGACACTAACGAATTAGTCAACAATAGGGACTCATTAAACATTACACCACTCTTACGTATTCGGGCACAAAACCGTAAAAACGAAACATCCAGTGATAATCGAACTCAATACACAGCCATGATAGAAAGGTGCTCATAATGATCGAATTAACAACGGTGGAGAATTAATCATAAGCGTCAGTTCGTTAACCATAACCCTATCATTTTTTTTTTTTTTTTTTTTTTTTTTTTTTGCAGAAAGTAAAATATATAGCGCGCACACAAACGTAATGGTGTTCTGTACCAGCTTTGTTAACTATTCACCGACAGCGAGGCGCCTAATCTATTAAGATTACGTATGCCCCTAAACATGTGGTAGATTGTTTTTAAATAATGTGGTTAATGTAAGGAACGCGTGTGTGTGTATGCGAGCATGGAATCAAGTACCTATTTACATTAAAGGTAAATTAACGTTAGTACTTATATAATTATAAGTGTAATGTTGCAAAGTTGAGGACAGCGAGTGTATCCACGAGCGTGTGTCTGTGACTTTCAGATCCTACATCTCGGTATGTAAGTATATAAAAGATATTTGAAGTCTAGGAGAAGGACAACTCTGAATTCAAAACCTGCGTGTGTGTGTGTGGGGGGGCGTTTGGGGACCTTGTGGCGCACGGTGTACCAGGTCTCTATATTCAACTCTTCAAAAAGTGTGTTTGGTTCTGCACAAACCCTTCACCACTGTAATCAAGTCATATGCGGTAACAGAGGTAGTATATATATATATATATATATATATATATATATATATATATTTATATATATATAACTGATCACTGAGGTCAACACCGAGTCTGTTTACTGCTTGACGCAATCTTCAGGCCATCTTTCAAATGTTTTCTTTAATATCTACATACACTCTATCCCTGATATTTGAACACTTTTACCCATAAATGTAGCATGTCTTAGAACTATACTTTTATCATATATATAATATAAAGGTTATATATACATGATATATACACAATGCACATGGCCTGAAGATTGCGTCCACGCATGAAATAGACTGACACTGCTCGGTGTTGACCTGTGTCCACTATTGTACTTACATACACTATATCCCTGATATGGAGCACTTTGACTCATAAACATAGCATACCCTAAAACTATATATATATATATATATATATATATATATATATATATGAGAGAGAGAGAGAGAAGATAAACAGGACGATATAGGTAGATAAATAGATATGAACATATTGAAATATACATAGAGATAGACAGATTTAAGATTGAAATAGGTATGAACATATATATATATATATATATATATATATATATATATGAAAAATTTCTCAGAGTTAACCTGTAGAAAAGAAAAATATTCATAAATGTAAAAATATATATATATATATATATATATATATATATATATATATATATGTTTATGCATAAACAGAAGTTATATTAAAATATTTGTTGTCAGATTTAATCCATCTCATCTAATATATATATATATATATATATATATATATATAGAGAGAGAGAGAGAGAGAGAGAGAGAGATAGATAGATAGATAGATAGATAGATAGATAGATAGATAGATAGATAGATATGGGAAATTAACTTCATTCTTTTTTAAAGACAGACATATATTAACTAATTGGAATAGACACACAGGGAGAGAGATAGATAGATAGATAGAGAGAGAGAGAGAGAGAGAAATGGGAAATTTTTTAATCTCTCAAAGACCATTAACAACTCGAATTTTCCTTCATGAAATCGAACCTTTTGCCCTTTATTTCTCAACTCTAACACTTTAGATAGTCATACAACCTTCGACAGTCGTGTAGCAGAAAAGAGTGTGGCTTCGATGAGCTCAGCATGTCAACACCAGCAAGTTCAGCCTCCGAAATTTAGACGAGAAAAATTCGAAGGAAAAGAATGACAGGAATTTGGCGCTACATTGTCTTTTTAAATGAAGGAAGAAGCGATATTTCCGATTTTTGGTTAGCGTCAGTGGGCGGGGAGGCTGATACCAAAAAAAAAAAAATACGATTCAAAAAGCTGGTTGTCGGCTTGCTCCTTGCAAGCGTTATTTCGTGGGGAATGTAAAACCCCCACGAAATCTGGTATGAAAGAGATTGCCGCCCTCAGATTATAGTAGTGGTCTGAAAAAAAATAAGAGTCTTCTTACAGCATGTTTCACTCACTCACTCTCTCTTTCTCTCACTCTCTCACGCACAGTCTCACTCCTTCTCACTCACATTTTCTCTCACTCCCTCTCATACTCATACACGCTCTATCTCTCACTCTCTCTCACACACTCTCTCAAACACTTCTTCTCACTCTCTCTCACACACTCTCTCAAACACTTCTTCTCACTCTCTCTCATACCCACACCCGCTCACTCTCTCACACACTTCCTCTCACTATCTCCCACACTTCCTCTCACTCTCTGTCTCTCTCATATTCACACACGCTTTCTATCTCTCAGTCTCTCATATTCACACACGCTCTCTATCTCTCACTCTCTCATATTCACACACGCTCTCTATCTATCTCTCACTCTCTCACACACTCTCTCACGCACACACGCTTTCTTTCTCAGACTCACACACTCACTCTCTATCATTATCTCACAAACTCTTTCACACACTCTCTCTCACACACACAAACACTTCTCACACACAACTTCCCTCTCTCCCTCTTTCTCTCTCTCTCTCTCTCTCTATATATATATATATATATATATATATATATATGTGTGTGTGTGTGTGTGTGTGTGTGTGTGTGTGTATGATATACACACACATACACACACACACAAAGTCTCTCACTCTCCTCATGAAGACAGCGAAACGAACAGAGTGTGGGGGGTGTGGATGAGAGAGAAAAGATCCCTTCGGAAAACACGGATAACTGTTCGTTTCTGACCGATGCCCATATAAAAGCTAGAACTGTAGATGCAGATTTTCAAGGAAATTAAACAGGTAGTTCAACAAGTGGGAAATTCGCAAAATAAAATCTCCCTATTCCTCTAAGTGGGGGAGGGGGACTGACAACCACATCGAATAGCCAGAAAGGAAATGAAAAAGAAAGCCTTCTTGCTTATACAGCCACAAAATCGGCCGAGATTGTCTATGGGCTCAAAAGCAAGATTTATTTTTCTATTTAAATTTTAAGAAAATTATATGCGAACAATTTGCTCAATTACACGTGACAAGACATTTAAACAAAATATCTGGCGAGTTGACAGAATACAGGGTAAGTGAATTCATGCCTTTGGCATAAAGGCAATTAAAGTCTATGTACATTGACTCAACCAACTCGCATGACGAAACGCATCTATTCGGCAGGATGTGCTGAAAAGTTATCGGCTCTACTGAGAAAGCCTTCTCAAGTCGGATGTTTATTAAATCGGCTTCAATTATTCAATCGGCTTCAATTTATCGTACAATACATACATACATATATCTATATACATACATACATATATACATACATACATACATACATATATATATATATATATATATATATATATATATTATAATTGCGTTAAAATATGAATCTATTTCCTTTTCTTCTTTTTGCGCATTCTTACGAGAATGTGTAATTTAATTCTGTTTATACTTTCTATTTAAATCCCACAGTTTGGTTCAGAATAAAGTCCTAATAATAAACATATCTATGTTAATTCTCCCTACTTCTCTCCATATCTCTCTTTCTCTCTCTCTCTCTCTCTCTATATATATATATATATATATATATAGCTAGATAGATCGATCAATCAATCAATCATCATAGCAATAAGAGATCTGTGTGGGCATTTATTTTAAGGGCCTTCTAATTCTGGGGGGTAATGATAATTGTCTTTATCTCTGTTGTACTGTTTTTGCCTTTGACCCATAATTCAATAACTATCTCTTGAACACACACACACACACACACACACACACATATATATATATATATATATATATATATATATATATATATATATATATATATTGCTCTTCCATTGAGCAGTTTCGTTAACACTTGAACTATATATGCGATATGTTATAATTTTAGTACTATATATATATATATATATATATATATATATATATATATATATATATATATATATAATTTTTACCCGCTTCCCCACGCAGCAAGATGTGGCACAAGGCCGAGTTAAAAGTGGGTATCTGAGCCCGTAAGCTCGGGCAAAAATTCCTGTAGGCCACGTATAAAACGGAGTCAGCTTCCTGAGACGAGACTCTACCCTTCCGCAGAGCCTCATCTAGGGGATACCCTCTGACATAAGCCAGGTAAGTATATATATATATATATATATATATATATATATATATATATATAAGAAGGATTCATAAGCACACACACACACACACACACACACACACATATATATATATATATATATATATATATATATATAATTTCAGTTTCGCATATGCTAAACTATGAGAACCTCCTCAGTGGAGCAGAAGAGAAATATATGCAATATAGAAAGAAGAAAGAAAGGGGAAAAGAAAGAAAGAAAGAAAGAAAGAATAAGAGAAGGGAAGAAAGAAAGAAAGAAAGAAAGAAAGAAAGAAGGGAAAGAAGGAAGAAAAATAACAGCAGCACTTCAATATGAGAAACCTCAGTGAAGTGTTGTCAAGTTAGGTAAGCAACATCAATTTTGTCATCTGCAGGCAGATTAGTTTTAAGGTTCCAAGTTCTTCACTCTGGATTGGCCCAAAGTGGCGGGGACACATCGACGCGATGTCATACTTAGCGAGCTTGTCTTGCTAGCACAATTATGACTGAATAGTGAGTTCGAACCTTACTGGGTGTCCTATATTTCGGCATTGTGCCACATCTAAGCTACGCTTAGAAAATCAACATCGTTGTCGCACGAGACACTAAACAAGTGTTGGTTCATGAATTCGGTGATATAATTATCGTGACACAAATCCCTGGTCAATGTAAACGGAGGGAACAAAAAATGAGTAGTAATAAGTAAAAACTAGACGGGATATCCCTAGACATGGTCATGGGGACAAGAATGTAACCCGCATGGATTTAATAAAGTGTTGAGTCCAAAAGTGTTAATTGTCACGATAATACATTAGACCTTGCTATCCGACCATTGACCAGCATATATAAATAATCGAGCTAAAACACAACACACATGATCTGAATATTACGTTAAAGCATAAAAGAGACTGTCAAAGGAAAAAAATATTAACAGATCGCGAAAGAACCGATAATAAATTTATTTCGACATTTGCATATCATATTGCTCTGTATAAAATCCATTGAGCTCTCTTTATGGATCTATCTTTTTAATATTTTATACTATATGCTTTCCACTTACGGATTTGATATTTCAGTCTGTTCGTATCTATCTATCTATCTATCTATCTATCTATCTATCTATCTGGATCTGCATATCTATCTATCTATCTATCTATTTGGATCTACATATCTATCTATCTATCTATCTATCTATCTGGATATGCATATCTGTCTATCTATATCTCTGGCTGAATCTCCATCTCAATCTATCTATCTATCTATCTATCTATCTATCTTGATATGCATATCTATCTATCTATCTATCTATCTATCTATCTATCTGGATCTACATATCTATCTATCTATATCTCTAGCTGAATCTCCATCTCTATCTATCTATCTATCTATCTATCTATCTATCTATCTATCTATCTATCTATCTATCTGGATCTGCATATCTATCTATCTATCTATCTATCTATCTATCTGGATCTGCATATCTATCTATCTATCTATCTATCTATCTGGATCTGCATATCTATCTATCTATCTATCTATCTATCTATCTATCTATCTGGATATGAATATCTGTCTATCTATATCTCTAGCTGAATCTCGATCTCAATCTATCTATCTGGATCTATCTATCTATCTATCTATCTATCTGGATCTGCATATCTATCTATCTATCTATCTATCTATCTATCTATCTATCTATCTGGATCTGCATATCTATCTATCTATCTATCTATCTATCTATCTATCTATCTATCTATCTATCTATCTGGATCTGCATATCTATCTATCTATCTATCTATCTATCTATCTATCTATCTGGATCTGCATATCTATCTATCTATCTATCTATCTGGATATGAATATCTGTCTATCTATATCTCTAGCTGAATCTCCATCTCAATCTATCTATCTGGATCTATCTATCTATCTATCTATCTATCTGGATCTGCATATCTATCTATCTATCTATCTATCTATCTATCTATCTATCTATCTATCTGTCTGGATATGAATATCTGTCTATCTATATCTCTAGCCGAATCTCCAACTCAATCTATCTATCTATCTATCTATCTATCTATCTATCTATCTATCTATCTCGCCTGGTATACAGCTAAACACCTACCTTTATGATTTCATGTACACAATGTCACATGCAATACTTGTCAAAAATATTCATATATGGGCATCTAAAGTGTGTCTTTTATGTGGCCTTTTGCCCGTCTAAGTTAATTATACTAAAGAACTAAGTTCATTTAGCATAGGTCGAGAGGACGGGTTTATAAGTGTATATAAGTAAGAAATTAGAATGATTCTGGTGAGAAAACTCTCTAGCCAGACACAGTGAACCAACTGTCCTACCAACAGATCTAGCAATTGATTTAATATAATCATTCCACCAAATGTCAAAGAAAAACGTAGCCCGAGAAAATGCAATGACTTGGTATCCATGGTATCTATTATTATTTTTATTATTATTATTATTATTATTATTATTATTATTTGCTTATAGTTTAAACTTCCGATTTTATACATACATACATCTAAGTTGAAAATGCCAACATAGTAACATCTTGGTTGAAATAGCTATTCTGAGGTAAATTTGTATTTTTGTGTTATATATATATATATATATATATATATATATATATATATTGTGTGTGTGTGTGTATCATAATATCAAACCATAAGTGTTACGGATAATCCAAAAAATGTATTGAGCTTTTTTTATATATATATATATATATATATATATATATATATATATATATATCGTATTCGAGGATACCGTCTATTAGGGTGGCTAGCCAATCCCTTTTGCAGACGCTCGCTCAGGTACATTTGTGTTTGTTCAACACCCACAGAGCCAACCTGCGGTTTACACTGCAACTGTGCTGAGCAGACCTTAGTTACAGTTCATATATATATATATATATATATATATATATATATATATATATATATATATATATATATATATATATATATAAATTCAATTGACTGCTCCACTCGTAAAAATCAGTGATAAATTATGTTTTATTTTTAGTGAATTCGCATTTATTAAACCATCCTCAAACCACAACACAGAATTTTAAAAAAATGATCTTTTTTTAATTTTAAAAGTGGGGGTGATATTCATATATAAATTCAATGTCAAATTGAACCCTGACTTTAAATCGTTATCAGTCTTTGTATTTATTACAAATAATATCAAGTTTGAAACTCTGGGGAACTCATCAGAGAAGTACGTACTATTACGAACTGTAAGAAATGTTAATATTAGATATAGTCAGTTATCAATTACATCAGTCCAGTTTCAAACTTGACATTTGCAGCTAAAAATAAATCCACATAAATCCTTAAGAAGATAGGGGCTGATTTGACATCATTTAAGTACATTATACTTAAATTAACTTGAATGATTTTTGTAGGTAAGCTTTTCATTAGAGTTTTCTAATATATTTTCCAATTTCTTTTTGAATTTGTAGGTCTGATGAATTGGATCGTGATGACGATTCCAGTGTAATAAATTATAACCATAGAATATTAGTGTTTGAACCTTTTATATTATATTCTTACTCTGTCTTGGATATTGAGTTCTACCTGGATTCTATCCTCTTGGGAATTTATATATATATATATATATATATATATATATATATATATATATTTCTGTAGTTTACTGCTACCAGCAAGCAGAAATATTTCTTCTCCCGATGATGGCCATTTTGGCCGAGACTAGTCGAGGAATCTAAATGAAATAATAATGAAAAAAAAAAAACGAAAGAATATTAACCTACAAGCCACTGTGTCTGCAGATTTTAATTTTTTAATATTTTTTTATTGTTCAAAATATAAATATATATATATATATATATATATACATATACATACATTGACATCTAATATTATATATATACACACACACACACACACACACACACATATATATATATATATCGATCATAAAACAACTATTAACAAAAAATAAAATAAAATAATTATCTGTCCCTACTCGGAGTTTCGCCGATATGGTATCTTTACTTCAGGAAGTTTGCTCGTATATATATATATATATATATATATATATATATGTTAAGAAATGGACGAGGTCCGACAATTTATTTATTAAAGACATTTTTATTTATGTTTAACGTTGTTATTTTATAGATACAAGTATTTAAGCAAATGCTCTGTTTATGATAAACAGTATTAAATAACATTTACCGGCCTGAATGTCCGAGAAATTTTCATAGAAAATATTCGTTCATAGACAGGATTCGAACCTGCATCCTATACGGAACCGTCATATACGCTGACGTGCCTTGACCACTCGGCCACCATGAACCTTATGGTAGACAAGGTCGAATTTACTGTTATAAACTACAATCTTCCATGAATCTCGTACATTCATAACTGCTCTGGCGTATCGAATGTAAACAAATGACGTCATATGTTAAGAAATGGACGAGGTCCGACAATTTATTTATTAAAGACATTTTTATTTATTTTTAACGTTGTTATTTTATAGATACAAGTATTTAAGCAAATGCTCTGTTTATGATAAACAGTATTAAATAACATTTACCGGCCTGAATGTCCGAGAAATTTTCATAGAAAATATTCGTTCATAGACAGGATTCGAACCTGCATCCTATACGGATTTCTTAACATATGACGTCATTTGTTTACATTCGATACGCCAGAGCAGTTATGAATGTACGAGATTCATGGAAGATTGTAGTTTATAACAGTAAATTCGACCTTGTCTACCATAAGGTTCATGGTGGTTGAGTGGTCAAGGCACGTCAGCATATGACGGTTCCGTATAGGATGCAGGTTCGAATCCTGTCTATGAACGAATATTTTCTATGAAAATTTCTCGGACATTCAGGCCGGTAAATGTTATTTAATACTGTTTATCATAAACAGAGCATTTGCTTAAATATATTTGTATCTATAAAATAACAACGTTAAACATAAACAAAAAAATGTCTTTTAATAAATATATATATATATATATATATATATATATATATATATATATGGTTGTGACCTTAGGGGCCAAAAATAAAGACACAAGAGGGGAATTAAGTCAAATATATTAGCAGAAACAGTAATACAAACGAAAGTGTTACAGCCAGAACGTTCGGTCCGACTCTCAGAGCTTACTCCTGAAACTTCCCTCTACAAAAGGCAGTACCTGCTCCTATTTATAGCTGGGAGAGTCCATGCGTGAGTGGTTAAATTACCATAACAATTATATATATATATATATATATGTGTGTGTGTGTGTGTGTGTAACATAGAATCTCCCATCGATTGGACATATGATGACTTAATAGTCTTTTCAATTCATTTTTTATGCTTGTCATTTCATGGCCGAGTGTCCTCCATTTCCCACGGTTAGCGGGCTAGGTATTCAAAAGAAGGTTGACAGAGAGAGAGAGAGATGCTCTTTATGTAATCGTGTGTGCGTGTACGGATTTGCAAATATTTGTAATAGATTAGAGATTTGTACGTCGGCAAACCTCTTAAAAGCTATATAAAAATATCTTAAAAGCTATATAAAAAATATCTTAGAAGCTATATAAAAAAAAATACTTAAAAGCTAGATAAAATCAGTGTCGACCAATTACAGTGTGATCAGGAGGACATGTCATCGATTCATTTTGTCGACGGAGGTATTTAAAAGTACGTACACGCTACTCAAGGTATTTTGGGATTATTTTTTTTCTCGAAAGACGAAGCAATCAAATGGACGGAACATCCCATAATGGACGTTACGAGTTATTTCTTTCTTTGTTAATCTTCAATCATTTTAAATAAATCTCGATAGTTTCTTTTGCAAAACACTCCAATTGAGAGATTCCGTCTTTTCAGATCACTAATATGTTGCCAGAGTCCGAGTTATACAACAATACAGGCTCCCAAGAAGGTATCTATCTATATTTCTGAGATGAGGTATTATGTACACTATTTTCATTATTCGCAATATTGTCCTCATTTTTGTAGCCATAGTTATCAACCTTCAGTACCTGTCTATATTTCTGAGATGAGGTATTATGTACACTATTTACATTATTCAGACTATTGTCCTCATCTTTGTAGCCATATTTATCACCCTTCAGTATCTGTCTATATTTCTGAGATGAGATATTATGTACACTATTTACATTATTCGGACTATTGTCCTCATCTTTGTCGCCATATTTATCACCCTTCAGTATCTGTCTATATTTCTGAGATGAGATATTATGTACACTATTTACATTATTCGGACTATTGTCCTCATCTTTGTAGCCATATTTATCACCCTTCAGTATCTGTCTATATTTCTGAGATGGGGTATTATATACCTTATTTACATTATTCGGACTATTGTCCTCATCTTTGTCGCCATATTTATCACCTTTCAGTATCTGTCTATATTTCTTTGATGAGGTATTATCTACATTATTTACAATTTTCGGAGGGTTGTCCTCATCTTTGTAGCCATATTTATCACCCTTCAGGATCTGTCTATATTTCTGAGATGAGGTATTATGTACACTATTTACATTATTCGGACTATTGTCCTCATCTTTGTCGCCATATTTATCACAACGTTTCGGCCGTTGTACGCTCCGGCCTTCTTCAGGTGGTTGGAATGTCGAACAGAACCCTTTATTTCGCTCACTTGGGTAGACTGTTCTAGTTCCACGTGCCATGTTTAATGGATGACAGTTATCTGAAAAGGGAGAGATATTGCACATTAAAGTTGACTGGAATGCATATAGACGGGGAGTGATTTCCACAAGCGAGAACTGAGAGAAAAATTAAAAACACATCTCGCCATTTCAAATGTAAATTGATTTAGATCTCGATACCTGTCAGGTACTGCCCTTAAATTCAAGAAAGTCTAGGTGCCAATGCGAGGAGCTCATCCGAACAACGACCACGAAAGTAATAATAGAAAAGACACAGAGAGGCAACTTTACGGCGATGGTTGAAGTCAAGTCAGGAGAAATAATATTCCTGATTATTCATTGGATTTTATTAAGGAGCTCAAGGTAAAGAGCAGGGGCACAGGACCATATATAGCCCGTCCAGGGTAAGACGATAAACTACGTCCGGCAACAAGGCCTGTGATCTAGAGGTTTTGTTTTTTGTAAACAGACGGAATGCCTGTTAGGACTTGAAGCAATTTCAATTTTGTTTGTATTCCGTCTTTAATATTGTGTATTATCTTATATATATATATAAGGTTTATTTGGGCAGCCAACAGAAAAAGTAGTTTCATTAAAAACAACCGATAATTTATGTATTTTTCCAATTGTCGAATAAAATTATGATTATTTACATTATTTACATTATTCGGACTGTTATCCTTATCTTCATTACCATATTCACAACGTTTCGGCCCTTGTACGCTCCTGCCCTCTTCATGTGATTGGAATTTCGAACCGAACCCTTTATTTCGTCAACCGGGGTAGATTGTTCTAGTTCCACTTGCCATGCCTCTTCCGAATGTCTCATTTATTTCCCTTTAACACAAATCTCCAACTTGACCACGGACTTTTAGGTTATAATAATTATTTAATGCTTTACTGTTGGGGTTAGACTAAAATAGAATTCATTCTAACGAATAAATTAATAAATTTATATTTTTGTCGTGATTTTATAACATATTTATGTTATAATTTTCGAATAATTATGTATACATACATACATATATACATACATATATGGCTTCCGCTACAGCTGATGTGCTTACGGCCATCACTGAAACTGTCTACCATGCTCTTCAAAATAACGGAGAAGCTCGTGCCGTGGCCCTAGACATCTCCAAAGCGTTTTATAGGGTTTGGCATGCCGGCCTTCTTCGCAAGCTCCAGGGTTATGGCATTACGGGTCGATTGTTTGACCTAATACAATCATTCCTGTCAAACCGTGGATTGAAGGTCGTTCTCAACGGATTCTCCTCCAGGTGCTATCGCACGAACGCAGGTGTTCCTCAAGGCTCCATCCTAGGCCCCACTCTATTCCTTATCTTCATAAGTGACCTTCCATAAATTCCCAAGTTGGCATCTACGCGGATGACACCACAATTTATTCCTGCCTCAGAAACAAATCTAGTGTCGCTGATAAAACTAACCTGGCCGTGCGTCTCGAAAAGGACCTCCAATCGGTTGTGAACTGGGGCAGGAATTGGCTGGTCAACTTTAATGCCTCCAAAACAAAACTACTCTCTATTAATCACCACAGAGATCCATCCCTGCCCTCCATGTCTGACGCTCAACTTCTCGAGAGTGCCTCTCTGCGGCTGCTCGGTCTCACGTTGACGGCTGACCTGAGTCAATAGCTTCGTCCACCGCAAGGAAAGTTGGCTCCCTGTGCCGCGCCAGGAAATTTTTCTCCCCGGAATCGATCCTTCAGATCTACAAATCAACAATTCGCACTTGCATGGACTATTGCTGCCATATATGGTCTGGAGCCCCTTCTGTTTGCCTCATGGTTCTTGATAAGATCCAGAGGCGGATATGCAATATTATTGGCCCTGTTCTGGCATCTCGTCTACAGTCGCTCTCTCACAAACGCGCCGTCGCCTCTCTCTGTCTTTTTTACAAATACTTTCATGGTAATTGCTCCGAGGAGCTGCATTTGCTGGTTCCCAAACTTCATGAATTCAAGCGCCTTACGAGGCTGGCATCCCGCTCTCACTCTTTCACTGTCGAAACTATTAAATGCAGCCGTATTCCAATAGATTCATATCTCGCACCTCTCGCCTGTGGAACTCCCCTCCCTATTCCAGTTTCGCTGACAGCTATAATCTCCAACTATTCAAAGGTAATGTCAATCGACATCTCCAGTTGCCTTGATCTATCCCCTATCCTTCTCCTCATCCTTTCCTCTATCACTTCTATCTGATCTTGCTCCAAATCTTCTGTAACTCCTTGCGTCCTAGTGGCTTCCCGACTTGCCTGGGGTGAAACGCTTATATATATATATATATATATATATATATATATATATATATATATATATATATATATAGTTGAACAGCTATTTATAAACAAATGTAAAAATGTTGTCGGTTTCTTAGAATAAAAGAAAGTAAATTGATGTGGTTGTTGAATTGAAAAAAAAATGGAAGACATCATTACACACTTTCGTTTTTTCGACATTAAACAAGCTTCCATTTTCATTACCACGACTTTTCAGTTAACCTCATTAATATTTATGAACGTCTCTTAAATAAAAAAATAAATATTAAGACACTATGATTTTTACTTTTATTTATAAATACTTGTAACAAATTAAAAGCCTTACATTTCTTTGGTAAAATCCAGCAGAGGACGAAAGGCATCCGATATGATAAGTTTTCCTTTGTCTTTATACATACAGTGATCCCTCGTTTATCGCGATAGATTGGTTCCAAGACCGTCCGCGATAATTGCATTTCCACGAAGTAGGGACGCCATATTTACAGTATTTATTCAACGTGTATTTGGACTTTTAAAACCCTCCCTGTACTGTTAACAACCCACCCATTACAGTACTCTATTAATAACAAGGACAACTGTTAAGCAATAACAATTTAGATTTTAAAAAAAAAAGAAGTTGAAGTAGAATTTGAATAATGATGATGAATTTGCTGTGCAGTAGAAATTATGATGATGAAGCTGATGATGACTTCTACAGTGCAGCCGATAATTCTATTTTACGTCTCTTCGGACGGCGGTGTCCTTTCTATTGCTATTTTACGCTTGTTTTGTTGTTCCTAGACCAGGAAATAATATTTATTATTAATATTTTAATGGGTTTAATGAAACATTTTAGGTGTTCATATATCGCGATTTTTCTAGAATTTTCCAGAAACTCCGCGATATATTTTCCATATATATATATTTAAAAAAAATATATATGTAAGTCGTGAATCCGCGATAGTAGAACTGCGAATTAGCGAGGGATCACTGTATTGACCATTTACAGATATATGTCATTTATATCGGAATTTTTTTTTATTACTGTCTCTTCACGGTCAACTTACGTTGAAAACATCCGTTCCCATACGATATGGAAATATATATATATATATATATATATATGTGTGTGTGTGTGTGTGTGTGTGTGTGTGTGTGTGTGTGTGTGTTGATATTTATTTTCGGATATTAAAACATGTTATAAATCGCTACATAATGATAATTATGTTTCAACACTACCAATTTGCCTCAGGTGATAGTACTGAAACATAATTGCCATTATGGAGCGATTTTTAACATGTTTTAATATGAATAATTTCTCAGAGTTAACCTCTAGAAAAAGACAATATTTATAAAAAGACAATAGGAAAAATGTTATAGTTAGTAATTGCTGTCTTGACGGATTCAACCATTTTCTTTTGATCTCTTGAAAGTAACCCACTCAGAAGGAAAATCCTCGAGAGTGCCGCCATTGAATATTACCCAAATCTTAATCTACGCCCAGGCTTTTTCCCTATTTCACATTTCTTAACAGAATTACTATTCTCCCAAATAAACGTAACGAACAGTATCAAGAAATCAAAAGAAAATGGTTGAAGTGGTCAATACAGCAATAAAAACAATATCTACACACGTGACAGTAAATGACGTCATTTTCAGTTAACAGTATGAAAATAGCGTTCTCTAAATTCTTCCAGTTGCTAAGGACATTTTGTTTTTGTTATTATTAGTTACTTTGTTTAAATAATTTCATTTCGTTTTTTGCCTTGAGAAAGTCCACATTGGACGAAACGCGTTGGCAACTATTACAGTTTTCCTACAGTCTTTTACATTTATAAATGTTTTAATATCCTAAAATAAATAATATTTAGATCTACACTGTATTGAGTCCTTTTTAAATAAAATGTTACAAACAGTGTAAGTAAACTTTATTTGTTCTGATTTTACCTGGCTCTCTCTCTCTCTCTCTCTCTCTCTCTCTCTATATATATATATATATATATATATATATATATATATATATATATATATATATATATATATTTAATATTTGATATTAATCAAAAGGTTGGTTCGGCATATAAAAAGAAGATTCCGCGTAGAAGTGTCACGTAAAGTTAGGAATAATGTAAGTCCAATGTCTACACACTTTCTTTTCATTCTCTTGTGTATCATCAAAAACCTTTTTTTGTTTTTCTTTAGTACAAACATGGATCGAGATGGCGATGAAATTCTATCAATTGCAGATACTCTTCCTGTCGTCTTAGCTTAAAACAAGGACTTACTTTCCGACAAGAACAATAATTACCAAGTTTGACATGTAAGTAGGGAAAAGCTGCTCATATGAAAGACATTTGGACGAAGTGTCCAGTGGTGATTTGTTATACAAGCAGTTCTGATACAGTGAAATTTATTCCAAACCGCAAAAGGAGAGCGTATTGGGCTCAGTAATAATAGTGTAAGTAGCACACACACACACACACACACACATATATATATATATATATATATATATATATATATATATATATATATATATATACATACACACACACACACACATATATATATATATATATATATATATATATATAAATTTTTTATGTTTATACATTCTTTTTATAGATACAAATATTTAAGTAAATACTCTGTTTATAATAAACAGTATTAACAACATTCATCGGCCTGAATGTCCGAGAAATTTTTCATAGAAAATATGCGTCCTTCGACAGGAATCGAACCTGTATCCTATACGGAACCGTCATATAGCCTGACGTGCCTTGACCGATTGGGCCACAAAGGAGCGTTCGGTTAGCAAGGTCGATTTTACTATTTTTAAACACAATTCTCTATGATTTTCTCTCATATCTGCTCAATGCGTATCCAAATGTAAACAAATGACGTCATACATTATGAAACGGACAAAGTCCGACAATTATTTTTTATGATATTTTTTTATGTTTATACGTTCTTTTTTGGAGATAGATAGATAGATAGATAGATAGATAGATAGATAGATAGATAGATAGATAGATAGATAGATTGTAGCTGGCAGGAAAGCAAGAATTCGGGAGTGAGTTCCACAGGTGAGAAGTTAGAGAAAACTGTTTGTAAAACGGTGAGACCTAGAAGTCAATCTATTAGTTTGTTTAAATTCATCTAGTTGAGACAACAGGGAAAAAAGAATCATTAGAGGAAAGAAGGGTTGGAGAATTTGACACTTACAGGATGCACTGTGTGCTAGATGGACAGAGAGAATCAGCGAGTAAGTCATCTAAAGAGTTTGTGTAAACAAATGGCAGAACAGGGGCTGAGAGAAATGGCAAAGAGTAGGAAATGGTGGAGAACAACGATCGTTCACGTCCTGGAGGGACACGGCACATAGAGGAAAGAAAGTCAAATAAATGGTGCTGAAAATTAGATACATTCATACATTCGCGGCGGTCATTGGCTCGGAACATAGTATCGACGAGGTCGTTGCATTTACTTTCACAAAAATGCCATTGAGAAAGTGAGCCGGACAACTCTCTAACCTTAGTTAGCAGCCATGTCTGGAGATCGTCAAATCTAAATTGAAAACTGTTGGGGGTTGGTGGTAACCATTCCAACCCATCAAATCTATGCCTTTTTTACGACTGATCAATGAATACACAATTCATGCGCCACTCAAGGTAGAGTGTTACTGAATAAGGGTATTGTAAGAACGTAAGGGGAAGAGATAAGAAATGCAGATTATGTATGAAAGATAACGGCAAACCTAGATCTGAAGAGGTTAAGTCAGTTCCACAAAATAAGGGATCTTGCATACCTATGGAATAAATTTATATATATATATATATATATATATATATATATATATATATATATATATTTTTTTTTTGTTTGTTTTTTATTTTGTTTTTTTTTAAATATCCACTGTATTAGGTATTAGGTAATATGCAAGTACTTTCAACAGGTTCTCCGGTCATCATCAGGTATGGAAACTATTTTCTTTTTGGTAAAAAACATTCCGATTTGTATTACATTTTTTCGTCTCGGATACTACCTGAATTTTACCAAAAAGAAAATAGTTTCTATGCCTGATGATCGGAGAACCTGTCAAAAGTACTTGCATATTTAAGGAAGACCTAAATATATATATATATATATATATATATATATATATATTAATGAGAAGAGAAAATTCGCAAAAGTTTTTGGTTATACTGCGAAGTCTTTAAATATATATTACACTTTACTGCCCATATTTTTGCTACACGTGTTTCCGGTCTCGAGACCTTCATCAGACAAAGAGTGGTTATTTCAACATAATAAAAGCAATTAATTTACCTTATGTTTTCCGATGTTCGACTATAGTCTTTTGTGTGTAGTAATAATACAAATTTTTCTTGGACTTGTGGTAAAAATGTTCTTCGGCTTAACGGGTAATAAAACAATTAGAATTAGTGAAAACACGTGTAAAAATATAGAAAATAAAGTATAATATATCTTTTAAAAAATCTACATTATAGCCAAAAACGTTTGCGTCTACTCTCTTCTCTTTAAAATATACACTTTTCTCTCGTTGAAACAACTATAACCTCATTCCTGCCTTATATATATATATATATATATATATATATATATATATATATATATATGGGAAAGAGGTATAACTAAGTGGAAAAAAGTTTCATCGTCTAGAATATCATCATTTCCTTATGTTAGTGCACATACTAGTTGCACTAACATAAACACATACACACACACATACACACACACACACACACACACACACACATATATATATATATATATATATATATATATTTATATATATATTCAATTCTCCCGTTGAATTCGACGTATAAAGGTCAAGCAGATCAGTTCCTAGGAAACTGACAGCCCGACAACAGCACATGAGATTTGATTATAGTGGTGAAGGCTTTGTGCAGAACCATCCACACATTTTGAAGGGCCGAATACAGAGACCTGGAGCACTACGTCCCACAGGGTCCCCACACGACCCTCCGCTGGTTTTTGAATTCACAGTTGTCCTTCTCCTAGACCAGTTGCCATCCAAGGCTATAGAATCCAGTCTGTCCTGCTATTTACCTATAGCTGTAGGGAAAATGAATAAGATTCACACCTTTCCCAAGGTTATTGGCACGTAAGTGAATGCAATGGATTTGACTGGACTTTGAACTCGGCTCTCCGATTCCTCAATCCAAACTGCTATCCACTATATATATATATATATATATATATATGCGCAATTTTATATATCGTTACCCTCTATATAGAGCTTCCGTCAAAAGAATGTAGAAACACTTTAGGAAAGGAAAAACTAAATTTGATTATTTGACTATAATTCATGTCAAACCGTGAAATGAAGGTCGTCCTCAGTGGGTTCTCCTCCAGTTCCTTTCATATTGTTATGGTCCAATATCCTTGCACCACAGTTATGGTCCAAGGTTAGAACCAAGGAAGCATAACAAGAACACAAGAGTAGAATAACAAAGATATATTACAACAGAAATATAGTACAAGAATTTGAAGGTATTAGTAATGACTGTCCGTCTGGTTTAGAGTGAATTAATATTGTCTCGACTCGTTACATCATTCATTCGGTATCTAGCCCCCCCCAGTTTAACGAGCCCGTAGACTCGGCCAAAAATATACCCTTTGAACCCGCCTAGACGGGTTCAGGGCCTATCTACCTCCCCGGTCGAAACCTTGCCCTTCGGCAAAGCTTCGTCCGGGTTCCTCTCTGCCAAAGCAGAGAGTTCAACAGTCATGAACTGGTGCTGGTTACACCATTCATTCATTATACTTCTTGAGAGGCGCAGTATTTATAGTGTCAGGAAGAGTCCATTATCGTTATAGGTAAGTTCCCATAACACATATGAATGCTGATGTCCCACCCCAAGGCTCTATCTTGGGTCCTACACTTTTTCTGATCTTCATCAACGATCTACGTGATGTTCATAAGTTCCCTAGTTGGCATCTACGCAGACGACACTACTGTTTACTCCTGCCTCAATAGTAAATCCAACATCGCTGTCAAAACTAACCTGGCCGTTGGTCTCGAAAAGGACCTTTCAATCTTTTGTTGACTGGGGCAGGAAATGGCTTGTAAACTTTAATGCCTCCAAAACGAAACTGCTGTCATTTACCTACCATAGAGAACAATCCTCGCCTCTCATCAGAATGAGAGATGCCCAGCTCCTCGATAGCGCGTCTATGTTCCTGCTTGGTCTCTCTCTCTTTCCACTGACCTGAGGTGAAACAACAACATTGAATCAATAGCTTCATCTACCGAAAGGAAAGTTGGTTCTCTGTGTCGCACCAGAAGGTTTTTTTTTTTTGAAGTTCATCCTTCAAATCTATAAATCAACCATTCGTCCTTGCATTGAATACTGATGCCATATATGGTCTGGTGCCATATATGGTCTGGTGCCATATATGGTCAGGTGCCTCCGCTATTCATCTCAAGGTCCTCGACAAAATCCAGGGACAGATATGCAACGTTGATGGTCCTCATCTAGCATCCCGTTTACAAGTATTTTCATGGCAACTGCTGACAAACTACTTTCACTGGTTCTCAAACTGCATGGATTTAAGCGTGCTACTAGGTTGGCATCTCGGTCCCATCCTTTTACTGTTGAAACGGTTAAATGTAGCCGTCCCTTCTACTCGAACAGCTTCTTGTCTCGCACTTCCCGACAGTGGAACTCACTTCTTCTTACTTGCTTCCCTCATAGCTATAATCTTCAAATATTCAAATGTAATGTCAATCGATATTTTCTTATGCTTTGATCTTGTTCCCCGCCCTTCTCTTTATCCTTTCCTCAAACACCCCTCTTTACTCTTGCTCTCAATCTCTGTAACCCCTTGCGTGTTAGTGGCACTTCCGCCTTGCTTGGAGTGATATGATTAAAAAAAAAATTAAAATACAAGTTACCTTTGGACAGCCAAAAGGGATGGTGAAAATGGTGGCCTTTAGGTTCCAGACATTAGGATGGCGAACAATTGCTTAGGCAACGTTGGCCAAAATGTCTACTGGGATTGCCGCGCATGAGGTTTTAATTTCTAGATTAGGGCTGCCAATATAGTCGGTTTTCTGCGCTACACAACAGACTTTAGGACGTCTTGATGCTACAGCCCTGGGAGTATTGCCATCTGTCGAGAAAATATCGTATTACAGTAAACAGTATTATCGCAATTTGATAAAACTAGGAAAGACAAGTTTTTCAGATTCTGAAGTGTGTATCTCTATCTGTCTCTACATATATATATATATATATATATATATATATATATATATATATAAAATTATTTATTCGAAAATTATAACATAAATATGTTATAAAATCACTACAAAAATAGCCATTTTGTTTCAACACTTCTGGTGTCTTATCAAGTGATGGTGTTGAATGTAGAATACAGGGTTTTAAAAGGTTCAAATCGATCAAATCCCCCGATAGGGGAAACGTTGTTACATAAGATGAAATGACCCAGGATTTTTATATTTACGGAAGGTTAATCCTTTGACGATTTCCATTAGGTCATTTTCAAAACCAGACACTTTCTTAATTATCTGAACATAACTTTCATGTTCATACAAATGATCATCGTCGTGATGAAAAAAGTAAGCTCTCCATCTCATTCTTCTGATAAGGTTTTCTGTTTGTAGAGTTAAATGGACGAAATAGTCAAGTTAATAAATCCATTGGTATATAATCCAAGTGGATTCTACTAATACAAAATCTTAAAAGAGATCCACAAAAGAGCTCAATGTATTTATTATTGCAGAGCAAAAATTAATACACAATAAAATCCAAAATCACCTCATATGGGGAATAAGCTGATTTTGACCGACAAAAATATTCGTCGGTCCTAATTAACCTCGGTATAGATAATACAGAATTTATCCATTTCAATGTTTCAGTCAGACGAAAGGCACGAGACAATAGTCAGGGGAGGGTGGAAGGTCTTTGTCTTAAAGGCAACAGGTTTAACAAAATTAAACATAGATATTAACCTTCTGACATTAAATTGGGTTATATGAAGAATGAAATGTTAATTTAAAAGTAAGGGAGGAATAAAAAGGGGATTAAAAACCTTTAAAATATATAAAGTTATATTTAAAAATACTAAATCATACTTAGATTAGATACTATATTTAAAAATAAGATATAATGAAATAATCTGAAAATTATATATATATATATATATATATATATATATATATATATATATATATGAAAAATATACTCTTAAGGTGTGCTATATTTATGAGATAAAGTGCTCAATATCAGAGATAGAGCGTGTGTAAATATAAAAGTGAACATTGAAGTCAACATTTAGAGGCGACATGTATATATATATATATATATATATATATATATGAGCAGCAATCCTTCTTTTATATGATGTTTCGTTAAATATGGCAAAGTATATTACTATTTTGTAAGTTTTTATTGATTTTATGTGTCTATATTTTTAATTTTAAGATGAAAAGATTAACTACTAATAAATATATACCTTTTCTTTCATATATAACGATATATATATATATATATATATATATATATATATATATATATTAGGTTAAGTTTCTAAATAATAAAAATCTATTAAACAATAGACATGAGTTAACGGTATTTGCCGACATCATCAAATTTTCAATTGAATAATTAGCATAAAAACAAACAAACAATAAAATAATTTTTATAATCCATAGCCCTAATAAATAGTTTAAATACCCTATAAGAAAAGATAACCCTTTATGAAGTCGTCAAAAAACAAATGTTACGGCAGTTTTTTTATATACACAAAACCCTTTCATAAAGAAATAAAATAAAAAAATAAATAAATCTCCATAGACATGTAAACCAGACTAGGCGAAATCATCTTCCGTTTTAAATTTAGACACCCCAACCTTACCCTAGCTTGACATCTATGAATGTAACTCTATACTGATACAAATTATTAACACCCAACACCCCTTCCTATTTAAACAATCGCTCTGGCCGTTACCATGGAAATTTTGATTTCAATAATGAATATGCTATTAAAACACGTAAATTTCAGAAATAAGTTATTCCAAAAAATTTTCGCTTGAAGATGGAACAGAGCTTACTTTAATTCAATTTAATTCAAATAATTATATTGAAGTTTTAGTTTTGAAACATGAGACCTCTTATGTAGCGTGTTGGAATCATATTTTTAAATAAATAATTATATATATATATATATACACACACATACACACAGTAATATTTCTTATTACTATAAATATTATTTTAGTGGTTAAATTTTAAGTTGCTATCCCTGATTTTCCTTTTTCTTTTATTAAATAGTGAAATTATTAACCATTAGCCTTGACTGAGAAATCCCAGTATAAAACAAATGTGCCCCTGAGAAATGTCCTCATGGTTTTCTTGATTTGCAACTCTCGGATTACTGTATCTCGGTTGTCGTCGAAAGGAAGACCAACCAGTTTCTCCATAATAACAAGGTCACACTGAAAGCCGCCCTCTTGAATGCGATCGCAAACATGAAAGAGAACCCGCTGACCGGTGTATACATTTGCTTCCGATGCCATATTGAGGCTGTCAATGAGATTGCGAACGGTTTTATTGAAGTTTTTCAGATTTTTTAAGTTGAACATATATACAAATACTTCATTTTCATATATAAACATTTTTCTTTTTCTTTTCTTTCTTCTCACCTACTTCGCTCATACAATATATATATATATATATATATATGAAGAAATATAGTCTTAAGGTGTGCTACATTTATGGGATAAAGTGCTCAATATCAGAGATAGAGCGTGTTTAAATATAAAAGTGAACATAGAAATCAACAATTAGAAGTGACAGTCTGTTTCATGCTAGACACAATCGTCAGGCCACGAGTGCTATTATTTTTCTCGGCTATTTATATATACGGGTCAGTGAGGCATTATGGGTAGTCTATTTTAACGGAAGTTGTTTATTTATTTGGGCTAAATTATTTTACTTGTTATGATGTATTTTTTTATTTTTATTTCTTATCTTATCCTATATATATATATATATATATATATATATATATATATATATATATGAATAAATTCCCAAGAGGATAGAATCCAGGTAGAACTCAATGTCAAGACAGAGTAAGAAAAGGGGGGTTGTTAACAAAATTTGACATAGATGACGCAGAAGTCTTCAGACGAAGAAGTTCTTGGAAACAGATAAAAAATGTCGGAAACCGAAAATGGTTATGAACAATTCTTCATAACCATTTTCGATTCTCACTGTCGAAGTACAGTTGAAATACACTGAAACGAAGTTGCATCTTTGTAGTGAGTAAAATGGTTTTGTCTATATTATAAAATATATATATATATATATATATATATATATATATATATATATATATATAACCAAACCTAGTGAGCCAGACAAATAACCCAGGTTTCACCTAAGCGGATCGTCAGATATACTGATGGTCGGATATATTGATAGATGACGATCCGCTTAAGTGAAACCTGGGTAGGTTTGTCTGGCTCACTAGGTTTATCTACGTCTGCTCTACCGTTGTATTGAGCTCTTTTTAGTTAATTGTTTACTCGTGTCGGGTTTTTTTCTTTGGGCTTTAAACCTATATCTGTGCGATTTTTTTCGACAGACTTTCATGTCCCTGGCTCTTTCTTTTTTTAAAACTTTTTTTTTCCTTCGAAATTGATTTGATTATTGACAAATCAAAATTCGAAGTTTTTTGAAAATAGTTACCTATATATATATATATATATATATATATATATATATATATATATATATATATATATAAAACTTAGTTAATACAAATATAATATCATCGTCTAAAAAAGACTTATTAATAAAAACAAAAAAGGCTTATTAATAAAAACAAAAAACAACACTCTAACACTCAATAATATGAACTATGAATATGGACACAATATGTTGAATGTGTTTTGAAAATAAAACATTCTATAATACTAAATACATACATACAACAAACTATTTATACTTAACAATTAATATTTTTCATCCTAGAAAAAGGCTAAATGTATAGCTGAAAGCGCTCGGAAAAATATAACATCTGGATAGTTTTTCTTTAATTTAACTACTGAAAAGAATAACTATTTATATTATTCGGACTATTGTCCTCATCTTTGGCGACATATTTATTAAAACGTTTCGGCCGTTGTAACCTTCGGCATCCCGTCTATTTTTCATTTGATTCATTTTTGCATCACTTAATGTTTATATTAGTTCTACGTGGAACTCCTTGAGGAATTTAAATCATCATTTTGTCAAATAGGACTCCCTGTACATTATTTACATTATTCGGACTATTCTCCTCATCTTTGTCGGCATATTTATTAAAACGTTTCGGCCGTTGTACCCTCCGGCCTTCTTCAGGTGATTGGAATGTCGAACCGAACCCTTTATTTCGCTCACTGGGGTAGACAGTTCTAGTTCCACATGCCATGTCTAATGAATGTCAGTTATCTCATGTTATTTCCCCTCTCCAAGTTCTCCACCGCCTTAACCAGGTATTGAACCCACAATCTTTGGGTCCTGTCACTGGATCTAACCAACTCCTTTTATCCACTGTGCCATGTGTCCGTGAGGATAAATTATGAGATCATATATTATATAAAAACCTTCATCAAAGCACCTGGTCTCTCATATTTAATGAAGCTTGCAAATATATAAATATAAATATAAATATATATATATATATATATATATATATATATTTATATATATATATATATATATATATATATATATATATATATATATATATATATGCACACACATATATATATATATATATATATATATATATATATATTTGAACCCCTGCTGTCTTTAAGAGAACCGACCATTATTAGTACCAAAACGTATTTTTTTCTGTCTGTTTCCAAGAACTTCTTCGTCTGAAGACTTCTACGTCATGTATGTCAAATTTTGTTAACAACCCCCTTGTTCTGTAGTCGCCGGCGTCGACGCTTCCCTCTCTGTTTGATTCTCCATGGCGCATTCCTCATCTACCGCCGTCATTCGCACTGACTCAATAGCAATGAGTAAATGCGTAGTCTCCCGCCCACTCCCCACTTTTATTATTCTTGACATTTTACTGGATTTAGGGATTTCTTTTTTCGGCGCTTCTTTTCATTTCAACGACGTGAGACCTTTACAGGAACTCTGAACTCGTTTCTTTTCATTTTCCTTCTTTTTCAACAGACCACAGCAGTGTTTAAATTGGCAAGAGTACCGAGGAGTGTGACGGAGATTTGCAAAGATTTGCTGTTACTCGGTACCCAGAAATAATCATCAGATATCACTGATGTAAAATATATTGTTCCCAAACAAGGTGATAGTCCCACTAAGACGCAGGGTGGTGCTTCAGCGAGGGAAAGGGAACGAGAAAACTTTAACGAGGAGAAGTAAGGAAAAGACAACAAATGAATAGAATTCAGGAAGACAGAAGATGGTGATTGATTTAAATTTTTTACGATTGTAGTTGACAGAGAAGCAAGAATTCGGTAGGGAATTCTGTAGGTGAGAAGTGTCAGAAAAGAAATAGAATAGAACAGACGGTTGCATATAGTTATTTCAACACTAAAACGGTGAGAGATAGTTGCCAATCTAGCAGCACGCTTAAATTTATGCAGTCGAATTATTAAGAACAGCTTACCAGAGCAAGTAGCACGAAAATATTTATAGAAAAGCCGATGTAAAAATGGGTAGCTATGACGGGGCGTTTACTTGATTTCATTAAGAAAATGAAAGAAAGAGGGGAAATAGAAGATGAGAAAGAGAATAAGATGAGATAGAAAGAAACAGATACAACACTTTGACCTCAGCTAAAATGGTCGAGAAACAATGACGACTACGATAAAAGTGATTTTTTCAGATACACTGTATTGAACGATGGATAAGGCAAAAATAAAGCAGTTACTAAAATCGTCAACTGAATTATTTTTAAATTATTACTACGAGAAACTTTCGTAAGATGGGAATTTCGCTAGAAAAGAAATGAAAGAAATAAATGAAGATAAAAGTGTTTGTTTTTGTCGGATTAAAAATACATTTTCTTATATAACATATATATATATATATATATATATATATAGAGAGAGAGAGAGAGAGAGAGAGAGAGAAAGAGAAGGAGAGAGAAAATCAGACTGAGGTATATAGTTATATAAACAGATAAAGAAAGAGAAAGAGAGAGAGGGGATGTGAGAGGTAGGCAGATACACGGAGAGGGTTTACGTAACCAATATATTAAATCATTAATGTCTATATTGATTTTTTGGGAAAGTGACTGTAATCGTGATACAAGTTTAGGATCAATTACCTTACAAACCCTTCTTTGAATTTTGTCAAGAATCTTGATATATATGGTAGGAGTACCAAACCAACTATGCCAGAAATATCCAATGCACGGACGAATGGTAGATTTATAATTCTGCAAGATGGCTTCTGACACAAAGACCTGTCTGGCACGGCACAGTTAAGCAACCTTCCTAGTAACAGACTAGCAATTGATTCAATAAAATCACACCATATTTCGATGATCACGAATATATTTCTTCGCTTCGCCTATTAAAGTGTAAAGGGAAATATGGAAAACTAAAAACTTCTTCGACTTCAATGTGTTGTGTTCCTTCAGAACGTAAGCGATCATGTCTCTCTACAACGTCCTCTCTATTGTAGATTTTACTAACGTATGACTTTTACCTTTCCTCCTAGCAACCACATTCCACCGTTTATTTATTTAAAAAACGCGCTGGTCGCTGTCCGCTGTCTTCCGAGTCTTTTTGTCTTCGATATGTCCTGTGAGTGTCAGATTCTCTAAGCCCTTCTTTCTCATTATGTGTCCAGGAAATTTCAACTCTTTCTCATTCTGAGTATAATTGTCGTTTTGTTTACATTTTCCTTTAAAATTCTTTGTTTTCCACGCGCGTTGTCAGTGGCATTTCCAACATCCTTCTGTAGAACAGCATTTCTGTTACCTCCAATCTCCTCGTCATCAGTGAACGAACTGGAAAATATCTTTTTACTTAGATGAATTTGAGCAGATTGTCATACATAGATAGATAGATATAAATATACTGATAGATATAAATATACTGATAGATAGATAGATAGATAGATAGATAGATAGATAGATAGATAGATATGAATATAATGATAGATAGATATGAATATACTGATCGAGAGAGAGATGAATATACTGATAGATAGATAGATAGATAGATAGATATGAACATAATGTTAGATAGATAGATATGAATATGCTGATAGATAGATAGATAGATAGATAGATAGATAGATAGATAGATAGATAGATAGATAGATATGACTATACTGAGATAGATAGATAGATATGAACATAATGATAGATAGATAGATATGACTATACTGATAGATAGATAGATAGATAGATAGATAGATAGATAGATAGATATGACTATACTGATAGATAGATAGATAGATATGACTATACTGATAGATAGATAGATAGATATGACTATACTGATAGAAAGATAGATAGATATGACTATACTGATAGATAGATAGATAGATAGATAGATAGATAGATAGATATGAACATAATGATAGATAGATAGATAGATAGATATGACTATACTGATAGATAGATAGATAGATAGATAGATAGATAGATAGATAGATAGATAGATAGATAGATAACGCTTAACTCTCTGGTCTATCGACGCAACCTTTCATTGAAGAATAATGGAGATAACATAACGTCTGTCATGAAAAATGATAATTGACGATTACGAAACCATTCTTGTTTGTGCATGGACACTGAAGCGAAACATCCGAAGATAGTAAATTTTGTTTGAAAAAAGCGGTTCATCGAAAAAAAAACATTTATAAAAGGAAGATGTCACAAAAATTTTAAGCAGGCATCAAAGAAAATCTTACGTCGAAAAGAAAGAATTAATGGGTCTCCTTTTCCCAAGGTCAATTCTAACCTCACGTAAAACTATTTTCAATAATATATATATATATATATATATATATATATATATATATATATATATATATATATAGTGGGATAACGATATATAAATTTTTAGATATCAAGAAGAGTTTTGGAGAAAAAATGTATGACAAAATGTTAAAGTTTCATCAGAGTAAGTTTATTTGAAGTCTGATGAAGTCCTAAGAGACGAAATGTTTAACTCGAAGACTTTCTTTTTATCTTTGTCATACATCATATATATATATATATATATATATATATATATATATATGAGTGTAGCATTTTTGAAGTAGTGAATTAGTTCAGTTGTTTTTTTGTGAGGTCTGAAATAGGAAGAATTTGGAGGCAGAATGTTATTGAATGGGTCACTTTCTAGAAACTCTAAAAATAGACAGGAAAGAACGCCGCTGAGAGGAGATCCCATTGGTAAACCAAATTCTTGTCTGTAAAGTTGGTCATCAGTACTATATTGGCTTATCGGTCTCATCATTATTTCTAAAGAAATATTCCTTTTACAGCTTTGTTTTCATTTACTTTTTCATAGATGTTATCATCGTTAATGTTTTCTCTCATTTTCTGTTGGTAAATGTGTTTACAATTCCCTCGCCTTTATCAGAAGTATATATATATATATATATATATATATATATATATATATATATATATGGATGGATGGTTTTGTTGTTAGCTAATTCTTTCAGGGCTTTTTATCTTCTAGGAAGTGCGATGTTCTTCGTTTCTTTTTGGGATGTAGCTGTGATTAGGCCTTGAATTTAGACTTTGGTAACATCGTAGTCATTGTGGTGATGATTTTTAATTATATAATCTGTGATATTATCTTTTGGTATTCCAATGACAAATATATATGCCGTCATTGTCAAAAATTTTCCTTAAATAATATTTTTAAAAAAATGGGAGCTGGTAATATACATACTTATATTTGATATGAAAAAATAATTTTAAATAATTTAATTCTGATAGGACTGGTAGGACTAACGTTTTCCGCTGACATGAAGTGGAAAGATTCCACTGAATCGATTGCTAGAGACGCTGCTCGGAAGGTTTCTTCACTGTGTCGTGGTAGACAATTTTTCTCATCAGAATCTATCTTACACATTTATAAGTTTACCATCGGGTCATGCATCGGATATTGCTGCCACATCTGGCCTGTTGTTTCTGCTGTGTATATAGAAATTCTTGCTTTAATTCCAAAGAAGAATCTGCAATGTTATCTGGCATCTCAGCTTCAGCTACTCTCCTACTGACGTAACGTACCTTCGCTGTACTTTTTCTATAAATATTTTCACGCTAACTGTTCCTCTTTACGAATTTAAGCGCAGTACTATATTGGCTTATCGGTCTCATCATTTTACAGCTGAAATGGCAAGATGTAACTGTAAGTTCTGTCATTAACAGCTTCTCCTTTTTCGCTTCTTTCTTGGGGAATTCTTTTTCAATTAAGTGTTTTCCAATCAACTTTGATCTTCAACTGTCATCTTCTGACTAGATTATTATGTTCTTTTATTGTTAAATGAATGATTTTCTTTTTTTTCCACTTTG
>CAHIKZ030000254.1:1755000-1760000 GCA_903632075.3 Acanthosepion pharaonis
TTTGTATCGTTTTACGATAAATATATTCATATATATATATATATATATATATAAAGTGAAAAATAGTATATGACCTGAATGCGACAAATATTGAATGAAATTCACCTTTATGGTGAACGAATTCACAGGACATGGCTGAATCGGGGAAACTGTAAGAAGACTGTATCGCGCCAGTCATCCAGACATACCATATCGTGACAACTTTGAAATTCAACATACTGGATTTTAATTAGGTTCCATCACTAGTCTCTGGCAGCAGAAGTTTACAGATGTCTGAGTTATGTCGCATACTCGATGTGATTCTTAGGGAGCAGGATGACTGGAAAAAGTCAATTTTCCAAATAGAGGAGGCATGCCCACTGTCTGCGGTCAAATACATGATTCAAAATCCTGGATTTTTAACTGAAGTTGAAGGCAGGTAGGAGAAATAAAAAAAGCAATCCTTTCACCCACGAAGCAGTTTCAGAGAAATAGACAGAATTAGATTGATAGGTCAAATTGGTTTATATTACAACATGTAAACCCTTATAAGGTTATTTAATGTCGGATTCTTTAAAGAGTCAACGAATGAAGATCGAACTCACTACCTAAAATAAAACAGTCAACCAGATTGGCTTCTCTAACCGAGAAACCGAGTTTGAGAAAGAAAGAAAGAAAGAAAGAAAGAAAGAAAGAAAGAAAGAAAGAAAGAAAGAAAGAATCTAACGGGAGAAAGAAAACGAGAAAGAAATCAAACGAGAGAGTGAAAACTAAAGAAAAAAAAAAAAAGAAAAGAAAGAAAAGAAAAGAAAGAAAGAAAGAAAGAAAGAAAAAAAAAAGAAAGAAAGAAATGAATCTAAAGGGAGAATGAATACGAGAAAGAAATCAAGCGAGAGAGAAAAAGAAAAGAAAAGAAATCTGACGGGAGAAAAAGAAAAGAAAAAAGAAAGAAAGAAAGAAAAGAAAAGAAAGAAAGAAAGAAAAAAAGAAAGAAAACAAAAAGAAAGAAAAGAATCTAACGGGAGAAAGAAAACGAGAAAAGAAATCAAACGAGAGAGTGAAAACTAAAGAAAGAAAGAAAGAAAGAAAGAAAGAAAGAAGGAAAGAAAGAAAGAAAGAAAGAAATGAATCTAAAGGGAGAATGAATACGAGAAAAGAAATCAAGCGAGAGAGAGTAAAAAAGAAAGAAAAGAAATCTGACGGGAGAAAGAAAGAAAGAAAGAAAGAAAAGAAAGAAAGAAAGAAAGAAAAAAAAAGAAAGAATCTAACGGGAGAAAGAAAACGAGAAAGAAATCAAACGAGAGAGTGAAAACTAAAGAAAGAAAGAAAGAAAGAAAGAAAGAAAGAAAGAAAGAAAGAAAGAAAGAAAGAAAGAAAGAAAGAAATGAATCTAAAGGGAGAATGAATACGAGAAAGAAATCAAGCGAGAGAGAGAAAAAGAAAGAAAGAAATCTGACGGGAGAAAGAAAGAAAGAATGAAAGAAAGAAAGAAAGAAAGAAAGAAAGAAAGAAAGAATGAAAGAAAGAAAGAAGGAAAGAAAGAAAGAAAGAAAGAAAACGTAAAGAAATCAAACGAGAGAAAAAAAGTGAGTAAGGGAGCCAAGAAGAGAGAATGAGAGAGAGTCATATCCAAAAACGCTGACTAACTTCCCGACATTTTCTCAGACGATATCTTACTCGACATTTTTGTTATTTTTTCTAATCTTCGTTTCCAAGTGCATTCTTAAATCTTGTTCAGATCAATGCTGACTTCAGCGTTTAGAAATCTTTCTAAAACCCAAATTCAATGATCAACGAATATTCTATCCATCTTAACACTGTGTTTGAACAGTAAAAATTCGCTTAGTCTGGTACAAGGTTACACTACTTGTTCACCACCCAGACGAAATGCTTTGCGATATAAGCTTGTTAACCATTACACTAGGAGAGATGCATCCACCATATACAGATATTATGACACAAGACTGTGACGCCCCGTCGGTGGGGCTTAGAATATATTAATTAGAATCTCTGCTTGGGGGTGGTGGAGAAACTTCCTCCTTAAAAGAGGCTACCTTCTGGGTGGATATTTGCAGACACAATTATAAAACCGACTAGTACCTGTTTTTTTGTTTACTCTAGCATTCATTAAACCAATGTCTGCTTTTTGGGGGTTGTTAGTATAAACCAGACGTATTGTATCTTCTTTTTGACATCAGTTTTATCTGGTCAATCGTCTACCATTTTAACTGAAGTATAAACCACACAATATGTCTACCTTCATTTTGACTCTAGTGTAAACCGGTCCAATGTCTACTTTTTTTGGTTAGTGTAATCCAGACCTACATCTAACTCCTTTGATTCTACATACTACCCCACAAAAAATAAAATAAAATAAACAGGAAATTTGGTAGAGTTTATTTGTTAGAATTTTTGTAACAGTAATTTGGAACAAAAGCAAAAAATAGAAATTTAGTAGCTTAAAACACAAAAACACAATTGCTAGACGTGGTGTTCAAATTAAAGAACTCGGCCAGGATTTCTCGGCATGTTTTTCTGTACCCAAGTTGGATATTATTTACATTATTCGTACTATTGTCCTCATCTTTGTCACCATATTTATCACCCTTCAGTATCTGTCTATATTTCTGAGATGAGGTATTATGTACACTATTTACATTATTCGTACTATTGTCCTCATCTTTGTCGCCATATTTATCACCCTTCAGTATCTGTCTATATTTCTGAGATGAGGTATTATGTACACTATTTACATTATTCGGACTATTGTCCCCATCTTTGTTGCCATATTTATCACCCTTCAGTATCTGTCTATATTTCTGAGATGAGGTATTATGTACACTATTTACATTATTCGGACTATTGTCCTCATCTTTGTCGCCATATTTATCACCCTTCAGTATCTGTCTATATTTCTGAGATGAGGTATTATGTACACTATTTACATTATTCGGACTATTGTCCTCATCTTTGTTGTCATATTTATCACCCTTCAGTATCTGTCTATATTTCTGAGATGAGGTATTATGTACACTATTTACATTATTCGGACTATTGTCCTCATCTTTGTTGCCATATTTATCACCCTTCAGTATCTGTCTATATTTCTGAGATGAGGTATTATGTACACTATATACATTATTCGGACTATTGTCCTCATCGTTGTTGCCATAATTATCACCCTTCAGTAACTGTCTATATTTCTGAGATGAGGTATTATGTACACTATTTACATTATTCGGACTATTGTCCTCATCGTTCTTGCCATAATTATCACCCTTCAGTATCTGTCTATATTTCTGAGATGAGGTATTATGTACACTATTTACATTATTCGGACTATTGTCCTCATCTTTGTTGCCATATTTATCACCATTCAGTATCTGTCTATATTTCTGAGATGAGGTATTATGTACACTATTTACATTATTCGGACTATTGTCTTCATCTTTGTCGCCATATTTATCACCCTTCAGTATCTGTCTATATTTCTGAGATGAGGTATTATGTACACTATTTACATTATTCGGACTATTGTCCTCATCTTTGTTGTCATATTTATCACCCTTCAGTATCTGTCTATATTTCTGAGATGAGGTATTATGTACACTATTTACATTATTCGGACTATTGTCCTCATCTTTGTAGCCATATTTATCACCATTCAGTATCTGTCTATATTTCTGAGATGAGGTATTATGTACACTATTTACATTATTCGGACTATTGTCCTCATCTTTGTCGCCATATTTATCACCCTTCAGTATCTGTCTATATTTCTGAGATGAGGTATTATGTACACTATTTACATTATTCGGACTATTGTCCTCATCTTTGTTGCCATATTTATCACCCTTCAGTATCTGTGTATATTTCTGAGATGAGGTATTATGTACACTATTTACATTATTCGGACTATTGTCCTCATCTTTGTTGCCATATTTATCACCATTCAGTATCTGTCTATATTTCTGAGATGAGGTATTATGTACACTATTTACATTATTCGGACTATTGTCCTCATCTTTGTTGCCATATTTATCACCATTCAGTATCTGTCTATATTTTTGAGATGAGGTACACTATTTAAACTCCCTTCCTCTTACTTCCTTCCCTGATAACTATAATGTTTAAAAATCTAAATGTAATGCCGATCAACATTTTCTAATACCTTGGTCCTTGTTCTTTTTAATCCTTCTCTGTTCTTCTTTTTACCCTTTCCTCAACCCCCTAAACCCAGTTTTTCCCTTACTTAAACTCTCTGTAGCCCCTTAAGAATTAGTGGTACTTCCGCCTTGCTTGGTGTGAATTACTTAAGAAAAGCGATAATAAAAACAAAAAATTGCAATATGAGCTCTGGTAAAAAAAATGCAATGATAATAGCAAAAATTGCAATATGAGCACTGGTAAAAAATTGTTGCTGAAGACATTAGGTTTATAATACACAGAAATTTAAGGACACATGGCACAGTGGATAAAGACGTTAGTTAAATCCATTGACAGGACCCAAAGAGTGTGAGTTCAATATCTGGTTAAGGCCGTGGAGAACTTGGAGACTACAACAACCTCATTATAATAACGTTGCAACAACCCAGCAACAACGTCGTTATTACAACAAACTAATATAATTACAAACAGTTTCACCAGTTCACACCATCACCGCAAGGATCGTTTTGTTTTTTCGTATTCCATTAGTAAGGAAGAAGTTATAGCCAGAGAGCTTCTTTCACTGAACAGTTACTTTGTGGGAGAGATTTCCAATGCTTCTCCGATCACTACAATTTTAACCTCTTCATGTCTACGGTAAACTTTTATCTATCTTACATATCCTCATACATGGACTTTTTGCACAACTTCAATCAGTCTAAGAACCTCTTTATAACAACTTCATTATAATCTCCAAGAACTTGGAGAAGAGGAGATAACTGATAGCTGATATCCATTAAACATGGCACGTAGAACTAGAACAGTCTACCCCAGTGATCGAAATAAAGGGTTCAGTTCAACATTCCAACCACCTG
>CAHIKZ030000254.1:1765000-1777500 GCA_903632075.3 Acanthosepion pharaonis
GAGTATCAATTTTTCCAAGCCCTCTTTCCTCATTTAAGAATAACACAGGAAAACAAAATTATACTTCGACTGGTTTGTTTTATTCTACTCGCTATATTTACTTGATCTTTCCCCAACAGTATATTACCTTTTACAATCTCTGTTAAACGCTTTAACGGGGAGAACCAGCTTCAAGCGTTCGTCCAAAACCTTTTCGGATCAAAACTTATGGAATATTACTCAAAAGATTTCGATGAGGAGCCTGATGGGTGGCAACAAGCCATTGCAAGTAATGGTGAATATGCAACTGAATAAAATACAATTGTAATTTATATTTCTAAGTATAACACTGATACACAAAAACGGAAATTATTTATTACGCAAACTAATATAATTACAAACAGTTTCACCAGTTCACACCATCACCGCAAGGATTGTTTTGTTTTTTCGTATTCCATTAGTAAGGAAGAAGTTATAGCCAGAGAGCTTCTTTCACTGAACAGTTACTTTGTGGGAGAGATTTCCAATGCTTCTCCCATCACTACAATTTTAACCTCTTCATGTCTACGGTAAACTTTTATCTATCTTACATATCCTCATACATGGACTTTCAAACAAATTCAATCAGTCTAAGAACCTCTTTATAACAACTTCATTATAAAAACTATGTAGCAGCCTCATTATAACAACCTTACAAAAACCTCATTATAACAACCTTACAAAAACCTCATTATAACAACCTTGGAATAACCTCATCGTAACAACCTTACAACAACCTTGTTATAACAACCTTATAACAACCTGATTAAAAAACCTTGCAATAAACTCATTATAACAACCTTGGAATAACCTCATTATAACATCCTTACAACAACCTCATTATAACAACCTTGCAACAACCTCATTATAACAACCGCACAATAACCTCATTATAACAACCTTGCAACAACGTCATTATAACAACCGCACAATAACCTCATTATAACAACCTTGCAACAACCTCATTATAACAACCGTACAATAACCTCATTATAACAAACTTGCAACAACGTCATTATAACAACTTTTTACCACTATCCAGGACTCGTGTCTTACTTTGCAGCTCTACCCTCTTGACAGCCCAGGTCATGCAGTAGTGTCTGTAAACATCTCGCACCTACCAAAAGAATATCTTTCTGTTATCGAAATTCGGATTGGGACTCTTAGCGTGATTTCCTTCGTAACTGGAATGCAGTTTTTAATCATCCTGTTCATAAATGCGCGTCTGGGTTCTCTTCCTGGATGAAAGCTGGCATTCTCTTCCAACTCAACACGCGACTCAACTGGAGTTCCCACATCTAATTTCCCTACTAGAACAGAGGTTCTACTGAGAATATGTGCATAACCTCGTCACATATCCCGGGCATCATTTCTAAATTAGACACTCCCATATGACAAGTGGATGTAACGGGATTCCAGCCGTTGTTCTAAAGAAATGTGCGCCGAAGTGCTGCATATTTATCCAAACTCTAGAACTATCGCCTCACTGCTTCCTGCTTCTTGGAAGTCCTCCTCTGTAATTCCCGTTTTTAAGACCTCTGGAGTACCTTCCGAACTCTCTGTTACCCTATTAGTTTCCTACCGATTTTAGGCAAAGTATTCGTGGCTTTAATCAATGCTGAAGTAGTTAAGCATCTTACCTCTCACAGCCTACTCTCTGATATATGGCTTCCGTTTTGCCAGATCTACCGCCGGTGTACTAACAGCCATCACTGAATATGTATATCAAACTTTCGATAATAACAGTGAATCTCGGGCTGTGGCTCTAGATATCTAGAAGGCGTTTGACAGTTTTTGACACGCTAGTCTTCCACCTAAGCTCCAGGGCTACGCTATTACTGAACGTGTGTTTGATTTAATCCAATTGTACTTATCAATTGTTAAATAAAGGTCGTTTGGAACGTGTTAGGTTCCAGATCCTTTCACACGAACGCTGGTGTCCCTCAAGGCTGTATTCTGGATCCTACGCTGTTTCTAATCTTCATCAATGATCTCCCTGAGGTTATCAGTTCCCAAGTAGTCATTTATGACACTACTATTTACTCCGTCAGAGTTGACAAAGTCAGCGTGGCTGCTGCTCTTGAAAAAGGCCGCCAATCAGTGGTTAACAGGGGCAAGAAATGCCTCCTAAATTTCTCTCATTTGACCATCGTAGAAAAAATTTCCTGACCACCATTAGCATGGCTGATGCTAGATACATGGCGAGCAACACACTGCGCCTTCTTGGCCTCACTTTTTCAACTGACTTGAAGTGAAGTGGCTAAATCGAATCAATAGCTGCATCTACTGCAAAGAAAGTTGGGTCACTGTGTCGTGCCAAAAGATTTTTCTCGTGGGAATCTATCTTGAACATTTACAAATCTACCGTGTATTTAATACTGTCCCCATATCTGGTCACGTTCACCTGTTACTCATCTCTAGGTTCATGACAAAATCCAAAGATCTGCAGTGTTATCAATCCCGATTTGGCATCTCGATTTCAGTCACTTTCTCATCGATGTGATATGGCTTCCCTCTATCTTTTCTACAAATATTTCTATAGCTACTGCTCTGACGAACTTGGTACCCCGACTACGTGAATTTAACCGTGCTACTAGATTGGCATCTAGGTCCCACCCTTTTACTGTTGAATTAGTTAAATATAACAGCCACTTCTACTCCTTTTTGTTTTCTCGCACTTCCCACTTGTGGAACTCCCTTCCATTTACTTGCTTCCCTGATAACTACAATCAAAAATATAAATGCAACGTCAATCGCCATCTTGTATCTTCTTGAACCTCCTTCAGCTTTTATCCTTTTTCCGCCATCGCCACTATACCCAGTCTTTTCTCCCTCCTTCGCTCTCTGTAATCCCCTGGGTAATAATGACATTCCTACCCTGCTTGGGGTGAAATGATTAAAAAAAAACAATAACCTCATTATGACAAACTTACAACAACCTTTTTATGATAATCTTGCAATAACCTGTTTCAGTAACCCTCTGTCTTGAGTGGCTTTTGTATTCGGTGAAGAATATAATAAAAAAAACTATTATAATGCCGTTTTGATTATCACTGCAGTTATTAGGAACTAGCACGCTAAAGCTTGATATTACTGACCATATAATGTAGAGCAAAAGTAAGTATAAATATTCTTTAAAAGATTCAGAGTTTTAAAAAGCAAGGAAGCAAACATTTAGCTTGGACCGATTTTAAATGTGAACTAGCAGCATGGCCCGGCGTTGCCCGTGCTTGATTCAAAAATCATACGACTCATACAGCAATCGCTATCACTTGACTTAAAATATTTTTGCCCTTCCTTGCCTTTAAAGGAGTGCCCTTTTCCGTGCTGATGTTGCTACATGCCTTATTTCTTGCCTATCTCACACTGCGATTTTTTTCTAAGCTCTATACTAAACATTAAATCTATTACGAAAAAAGAACTAAACAAAATGAACACAAAACGATCAGCTTTAAAAAAGGACTCGTAATTAGAAAAACCGAATGAAAAAAGAATGTTAACAACAATACTTTTTCACACCCAACCCATTTCTGCGGAATCAGAATCAACGTTGAGTTTAAGCAAGAGAATGAGCCAATTGAAGTAAAGTGCCATGCAGATTTAAATTTTTCCCACCTGTGACGAATGCAGCTATCGATATTTTTTTGCATGCTAGCATGCTAGTTAACATTCATGTCAGTCAGCTGTTGGCTCTCACGCTGGCCAATAGAATCTTCCTGCCTGTTCGTGGCAGCCAGCTATAGGCTCCCATTCTGGCCAGTACAAAATGGCCGCAAACTACATGAAAAGTGCCGTAGAAGCATGATAAAATCGATTATTCCACTATCGATGGGAGTTGGGAAATGCAAAGTTGGTCTTGGCCTTCCCGCTAACTTGGAGCATGTGCATGTAAATTTTGGCGCAAATCCGTCGAAAATTGTGGCCGTGCATTTGTTACACACACACACACACACACACACACACACACACACACACACACACACACACACACATCCTGCCTTTTATAGATAGAGATTAAATTCTTTGACAATTCTTTGACAATTTTAACCATGATTAACAATCAAACAACGTGTGAAAGTTATCGAAGCCTATTTCGACAATGGACGTTCAAACAAAAATGCATTTCACGCATTTAGCGATTTTTTTATCAACATAATCGACCAAATGTTCGCGATGACGAATAGAGGGGTCTGGATTTTCGGTCACATTCTCGTGCACTGCTGCAATGTTTTCAGATGAACGGCGTAAACGAGCACGCATTGGTGTTTTCACATCTGCCACCGGCCCAGTTTGTTTGAATTTACGAACAATTTTTCCAATTGCACTCTTGAAACTTTAACTCGTTGTTTGATTGTTAATCTGTCCTTGGTTGAAATTACCAAAGACTTAAGTTGTTAAATCTGAAAGAAAAAGAAAAAAATCATTAGACGCCTAAACTTAATTCACATTTAAAATCCGTCCAAGTTATTGGAACACCCTTTATAATGTATAATTCTAGTATCGAAAATATTATTTTAAACCATTTTTCCACTTGTAGTCGATGTTAAACGCCGATGCAGACTTTTCGATAAACATCTTAATTACCATCGATTCGCTGAAAGGTATCAGGAGTATTGATATCGTCAGGTTTGCAAGAAAATAATTTCTCCTTCAGGACAAGCTGCTTGTAGATATCAATAGGAGTAAGGTCCGTGGACTTTGGAATCGACTCAATTGGGTTTCGACTCAATTGGGTTTCGACTCAATTGCGTTTCGGCTCAATTGGGTTTCGACTCAATTTGGTTGAGCGATCGATCTATTTTAGAGAAAGTAATTCATTGATTGGAGAATATATTCGTTCCTAAATTCAACACGTGCAAAACATTGCATGTGTTTGTTTTTTAAAATATTTGTCTATATGGTGGTTTTTTAAACTTTTTTAGTTGCAGACTTAGAAATTGATTCAATATATTCTTTCCATTTCATGTCAGATGAAAACGTTACTCCGCGAAGGTGCAATGAGTTTCCTGGAGGTTAGCATCAGCCATGCTGTAGAAGGCAAAAAGTGTTCTCTCGGATAATTAAAAGAGAGTAGCTTCTTTTCTGACGTGTTAAAATTAACAAACCACACCTCGCTCCATTTTACAACAGGTCGTAGTTTATTTCCTCTTGATCAGTTGCCAATTTGGTTTTATCGAATCGATCAGATTATAAAATCAGGAGGAAATAGTTGTGTCATCAGTATAGAGTTGAGAACTGGTGACTTCAGGAAGTTCATTTATGAAAATTAAAAACAAATTGTGTCCAAGGTACAGACCCATGGGCAACACCTGAATTTATGCAAAATGATCTAGAAGAGAGGACATTCAAGATAACTTTCATTTCACGATTTGATACAAAAAAAAAGACTGAATCAGTTCAAGGATTCGCCCAGAAACACTATAACCTTTTCACAAAGAAGACTAGTATACCAAACTCTGTCAAATGCCTTCGAGAGACCCAAGCTTCATCATTCTTATCTATAATTTGAGACCCTGCGATATTGGATGTTTTTGACGAGAAAAATTGTCTAGTACGACATAGTGTACCAAATTACTTATCTGTAGACTTATCAATTGATTCAATATACTCTTTCCACTTCTTGTCAACTGAAGAGTCGCAATGAGTGACTTTCCTGGTGATTAGCATCAGCCATATTGATGGAAGGTAAAATGTCTTGTTTCAGAGGATTAAAAGAGCACTTTCACTTTGGAGGCATTAAAATTAACAAGCGGCTCCTTGCACCATTTAACAACAGATTGTAGGTCAGTTTTTTTCACCAGCTGCTAATTTGACTTTATCAAACCGATCAGACTGGCTATAAAGTCAGGAGTAAATAGTTCTATCATCAGCATAGATATCGAGTTAAAAATTGATGACGTCAGGATTGTCATTGATGAAAATTAGAAAAAACGTAGGTGCAAGGATAGTGTCCTGAGAAACACCTGCATTTATGCAAAATGATCAAGAAGAGTGGCCATTCAAGATAACCTTCATTTGATAAGATTTGATAAGACTGAATCATTTCAAGAATTCATCCAGAATTACCATGACCTTTCAATTTTTGAAGAACGGTATGCCAAACTTTGTCAGATGCTATCAAGATATCCAAAGCAATGGCCCTCGCTTAACCATTCTTATCTAAAGCTTAGTAGACCCTTTCATAAATTATCGTTAACACATCAACAGTTGCCATAGAAAAGCGAAAGCTATATTGCTAATCTGAAAAAAAAAAAGACCTTGCGAGGTGGGATGCCTAACCAATTCAGAGTCGATTAGTACCTCTAGGATTTAGAAGGCAAACAGGCCGATAGTTGGAAAGATCGGGTGGTTTCTCTGAATTCTTAAAGACGGTAACCACAGAAGAGGATTTCCAACAAGCCGGAAAGTAAGAAACAGGAAGGCATTTGTTGTAGAGTTTAGAGTGAACAGGAGACAATTCAGGAGCACATATTTTAAAGACTATTGCGGGGACATCTTCAGGTTCCCATACTTTGTGTTATGGGACCTTACCCATAATAACATAATGGACTATTCCATATGTAATAAATACTGCGCCTCAAGAGGAAGCAGGGAGTTCGGTCTGAAGTCGGACGACCGGCTGACCGGCTGATCGGTTGAACTCTCTGCCTTCGGGCGGGGAGGAACCCGAACGAGGCTACGTCTCTTTCGGGGAGGTAAACCGACCCTGAACCCGGTTATACGGGTTCAAAGGGTATATTTTTAGCCGAGCCTACGGGCTCGGAGATCCCACGTTAAACCGGCCTTGTGCCACATGATGCCCTCGTGGGGGGTGACTAAATACCGTTCAGTCTGAAGTCTGGATTGAGGTCCGTCAGGATTCTGTCAGTCAGTCAGTGCGAGCGAGTCAGTCAAGAGTCGAGTCAGAGGCAGTCCGAAACAGAGTCGCGTTCAGACAATAACTGCAAGACATTGGAATAGTGATACTGGTCGAGACTACATTGTTCTCTCTACTAAACCTGATTGTTCATACTAACACTTCTACTTCTCTGTATATATTCCTGTTTGTAATATATCTGTGTTATTCTATATCCGTGTTCGAGTTCTTCTTTATTGGTTCTACCTTGGACTATCACCGTGGTACAAGGAACCGGTCCATAACACTTTGTGAGGATGAAGTTTAGAAATGCTAGCCGAAACGATGGACGTAGTATGAATAGAGACTCAGTTCTAAGTGGAAAGTGAGGCAAAGGTACTTTACACGTGGCCGAGTGGTTAGAACGTTCGCATTCTGACCATGAGACCTGGGTTCGAATCTCACCATGGTCGAGTTGTCAGGAGGGAGACTTTCTGATTTTATCGGACTGATAGGGTCGATTCCACCGTGCAGCACCTTTGTAAAGTACCTGAAAACCATACCACGGGTTGACCCAAGCCTTTTGGGTGAAATTGGATAGACGAAGTCACAAGTCATCGTGGCCGAGGGCTTGAGCGGGCTGGCCTTGTTCAAATTGTTGATCACGCGAGATATCACGCTTTCCCAGAAACTGTAACTAAGTATTATATAGTTGCAGTGTAAACGACACATATACTCTGTGGGTGTTGAGAAAACACAAATGTGCCTGAGCGACTATCTGCAATAGGGATTGGCTCGGAGACCTAATAGACGGGTATCCTCGAATACGACTGGATAGATATATAGAGCCGTCACAAGAGCCAAAGTTGTTAGAAGCTATACAATGCTTCATTTGATCAGCAAACTAACATTTTTTTTACAATTATTTCGACTAGTCACATATAGACGTCTGTTGTGATCGGAATTATCACTGAGGTACACCCGGAAAAAGTGTTTCCTATGGGCTATAGCAGCTGAACAGGCTAGTGTGGAGCGAGGAGAAGATTGTGCTCTTACCTGATATTGGCCAAGGTGCACAAGCATTAATGTCGGCTTTTACCCAGGAAGAAACCCTCTCTTAGACACAATTCGCAGTAAGAACACACATTTAAGAGTATCAATGTAAGAGATGTCTCGAATACAGTCACGAAATTAATTTCAATCAGTGCGCTTTTAAAATACTTCCTACTTATTTAAAGATCTGTTCTCGTTTGATTTAGTTATCTTCAATTCGTAGCTCGAATCTTGTTATCCTTTCTCTTACTGGCAACCAAACATTGCCTTTTTACAATTGTTCGTTTGAGCGTTCTTCCCGCCTTTTTCATTAACTTGTCAAAGAGGTTCCACACTGAGTCTGCCATCAACACCGTATAACATGCGTATTTTCTATTTTTAAGATGGTGTCCATCGATAATAAACCCTGGAGTTATCTCCAGCTTCATTAGAATAGCCTCGTTGTCGCGGTTAAATAAATCCGGGAAGAAGACAGATCATTAGACTCACACCCCTTTCTATTTTGTACTTATTCAATTCATTTTCTATCCGTATGTAAATGATCTGACCCCCGTATAAGTTCTGGATTAATATAATATCATTCTTGCACGAAGCAAGTTTTCCTAGCAGTTCAAATAGATCTTTGCGTCCTGTCTTATCAAAAGCTTTTGAGTAATATATGACATTAAAAACAAAACTGCTTTCAACCATTCGACCTTGCTTGGAGTATTGCTTCCATTTATAGTCTGAAGCCCCTTCTGCTTGTCTCAAGATCCTTGATAAAATCCAACGACGGATATACAATGTAATTGGCCCTGACCTGGCATTTCGTCTGCATTCGCTCTCTCACAGACGTGTTGTCGAAGCCTCTGTCTTTTTTTACAAATACTTTCATGGTAACTGCTCCGAGGTGCTGCTTTCGCTGGTTCCAAGACTTCATGAATTTAAGCGTTCTACTAGGCTGGCGTCTCGCTCTCACCCTTTCACTGTCGAAACTGTTAAATGTAGCCGTCTCTTCTACTCTAATATCTTCATGTCTCGCACTTCTCACCTGTGGAACTCCCTGTCTTCTTCCTGTTTCCCTGATAACTATAATCTCCAACTATTCAAATGTAATGTCAATCGATGTCTCCAGATGCCTTGATTTGTCCCTTAACTTTCTCTTCATCTTTTGCTCTATCACTCCTATTTGCTCTCGCTCCAACTCTCTGTAACTCCTTGCGTGCTCGTGGCTTGGGGTGAAACGCTTAAAAAAAAATTCACCAAGACAGAGAACTTTTCTGTCTGCCATCAACGATGGAACGATTATATCGAATCAAGTGCTACGTCTACTGCAAAGAAAGTTGGTTCACTGTGTCGTGCCAAAAGATTTTTCTTGTCAGATTCCATCTTACAGATTTACAAATCTATCATTCTTGCCATATCTAGTCTGATGCTCATGGTTTATATATCACGATCCTTGACAAAATCTAAAGAAGGGTTTTTAATATAATCGATCCTGACCTTGTATCTTGACTTCAGTCACTTTCCCGCAGACGTGACGTGGCTTCCCTCTGTCTTTTCTCCAAATATTTTCATGGCAACTGTTCTGACAAGCTTTTTCCTCTAGTGTCCCGGCTACTTGTTTAATTGTGTTACTAGATCGGCAACAAGGTCCTACCGTTTTACTGTTGAAGTAGCTAGAAACAACCGTCACTTCTACTCTAACAGCTTCTTTTCTGGCGCTTCCCATCTGTGGAACTCCCTTCCGATCTCTTGCTTCCCTGATAACTACAATGTTCAAAAATTTAAATGCAACGTCAATCGCCATCTACTATCTTCTTGAAACCTGTTTCTTACCTCAATCCCTCCCCTTCTTAGTCTTCTTCTCTTTCACTTCACAGTAACCGCTCATGATCGTTTTGTCTTCTGACAGTTAATGGTTGTTTTTTGTTTGTTTGTTTTTCACTAAGTTGATTAAAATTATAAAGAATAATTATTACGTAATTTAAATGTTTAATTCAGTTAATTGGTTACTTTTATCTTTGGACGGCCATGGTTGTTTTGTGACTTTCAACGTGCGTAGTGATTTTCCAAGCGAAGCTTAGATGTGGCAAAAGGCCGAAAGTAGGGGGGGCACCCAGTGAGGATCGAACTCACTACTCAGTCATAATTGTTCTAGCGAAACAAGCTTGTTAACCATTACACCACGTCGAGGTGCCCAAAGTGATTTTCTAAGCCCGGCTTAGATGTGGCACAAAGCCGAAAGTATGGGGTACCCAGTGAGGATCGAACTCACTACTCAGTCGTAAATGTTCTAGCGAGACAAGCTTTCTAACCATTACACTACGTCGAGGTACCCAACTTTCAACGTGAGTATACGATAATACACATCATGCCATAAATGCTATTACAATCCACATTTAACAACAGGTGATAAAGGCGACAAGAAATTTATAGTTATCTCGTGTTCACCATAGAGTGAACAGTGTGCATTTATGCAAAAACAAAACTGCTTTTATTTAATCAACACAAAGAACTTTTCTGCCTGCCATCAGAATGGCTGATGCTAACCTCCAGGAAAGCAACACTCTATTCTTCTTGGCCTCACGTTTCCCACAGACATGAAGTGGGATGATTATATCGAATCAATTGCTACATCTTCAGCGAGTAAAGTTGTCATAGCAGAAAATCTGTCAGAACCTAACTTGCACATTTATAGATCTACCATTCCTTTGTGCACTGTATAGTGCTATCATATTTGGTCTTGTGTCCTTACATGATATCTCGAAATTCTTGATCAAAATTCAAAGAATGTTCTATAAGGTAATTGGTCCTGATCAAGCATCTCGACTTCAGTAACTTTCTCACTGACAAAGCGTGGCTTCCCTCTGTCTTTTCTACAAATAATTTCATGGCAATTGTTCTCATGAGCTGTTCTCCTTAGCAATTCGACGGCATGAAATTAAGCGTTCTACTAGACTGAAAACTAGGTCTGACCGTTTTACTGTTGAAATAACTAGATGCAACCATTATTTCTCTTCTCACAATTTCTTTTTTGACACTTCTTGCCTGTGGAGTTCCCTTCCTATTTCTTGCTTCCCTGGCAACTACAATCATTAAAAATTTAAATGCAACGTCAATCATCATTTTCTGCCTTCTTGAATTCCGTTCTTTTTATTGTCCTTTTCCACACTTCTCCTCACTAAAGTCTTCTCGTCCACATTCACTTCCTATAACCTTCTGCGTGTTAGTGGCATTATCACCTTGCTCGGGATGAAACGAATAATAAAAAAAAAGTCATCAGTTTACATTCGTATTGCCCTTTCTAAAAGCATGGTAGGCTTTATTCTACAACTAACTAAAAATGAAAAGTGGTTGTAAGAGAACAGTTTAAGTAAGTTCTCACTCGTACTTTGCTCAAATTAATCATCAAGACTGTCATTAACTAGATTTTTCTTTTTTCATAATTACCGAACAACTGAATATTGTGCAACGATAAGTATATTCATGCCTTTTGGGATATAAGTAAGAAATAAAGATAAACAAATTCAGTTTAAAATTTGCCGATGTTATTTTTTTCTCTTTGTTTATTTTTAACCATTCATCTTTTCGATTCCAAAAGTTGGGACAATAGTCAAAGATAATTTAAAAGAGCTAGACCAGATTATTTTCTGTATTCTTATACAGAAAATAATCTGGTCTCGCTCCTTTCGGTATTTCATAATCTCGAATATTTATGGCTTTTCTTATCTTCTACGATGACCTTACCCATAATTCCCTGGTGTCAAAATCTTAACGACGTGTCAAAACGAGGCTCTTTCATTTAATGATTTTTTTTTTTCCTTTTCATCCCTTCCAACTAATAATTTAATATCTGTTTTATAACAAAACTAGGACTCGTTTAATTCATTGTATAACTGCCAGTTCGTATCTGAACCATAATTAATGAGCTGGTTAATGAGTCTGAGTTAATTGTCTCCGCCTGTGACTGATTCTCATTTTCTATCTGTTCGCCTTCAAGAGTCTCCTTCCAGGGTTCTGCGTTCTTTGCTGTCTTCAGCAAAAATGGATTTGTGTCTTTGAAGTAATCTGTCCATGACGGAATGGCGGAATCAGACGCGAGTCGATAAAGAAGTCGGCGTGAGGGAACAACGCTCGGCCGCTTCCACCAACACGGGCCGATCAGGGCAATAAGTACAATATGTGTGCACATGACTATATACGTATGTGGATGTGGATGAACACGTGCATACATCTGTTGCGGAGATAGATAGATAGATAGATAGATAGATAGATAGATAGATAGATAGATAGATAGATACGAACGGATCGTAATAGATAGATAGATAGATAGATAGATAGATAGATAGATAGATAGATAGATAGATCGGAAAAGAAAGATATTAACAAATTTAGAAAGGAAGCGGGAAAAGTTTTCGTGTGACGCGTTTCGTTCGTCCTTTAGGACTTCTTCAACCCAAGTTTACGTTTACTTGATATGACTAAGCATGCACACGAACTAGAGACGCTAGAAATTTTAGATTTATTTTTATGGTTTTTTGTTTATAATCTGACCGATTTCATTTATATATATATATATATATATATATATATATATATATATATATATATA
>CAHIKZ030000254.1:1782500-1785703 GCA_903632075.3 Acanthosepion pharaonis
GGAGTAGATCATTCTAGCTCCACGTGCCATGCCTCGTCCTGATGTCTCAGTTATTTTCCCTTTAACACAACTCTCCAAGTTTGGTTCACCACTGCTGTGGCCTGGTATTGAACTCAAACTCTTTGGGTCTTAGTCACTGAATCTAACCAACGTCTTTATCCACTTGTGTCCACGTTTGATCTGTTAAAGCAATTTTCTGCACCCCATTAAATGAGCGTGGTGATTAAAGAAACGATTACTTTAAATGGCATCATTATCAAAGATGTTTCGAATTAAAGGCTCACTGTGATTTCTCATCATCAGCTTGGTTATTTGTTTCTGAGCCTGTTCGTCTACCCAGATTCGTTTGAATTTATTCAACACCCACAGAGCCAACCAGCCTTCAACAGTTTTTGAATGCAGTTGGCTTTCTATACGGATAGAGAGTCCCGTCTATCCTGCTATTTAACCCATAGCTAGGAAGGGCGGAGCAGTGATGGATTCATACCTTTCCAAATGTTATTTCTGCGAAATTGAATCTAAAGAACTAAACCAGAAATCGACCTCAGCGATTTTTCGTTTCAAACATCTAAGCATTATACCATTTTCGCATCCACTTTACCTCAAGAAACATCTGTTTTTCTCCATAAGCCTCTTAGTCAAAGCAATCGTGAATATTGATCACATTGTTCGAACATAGAGTAATGATGACGGATCAAAATTCAACGTAACAGCTACATCTCAGGCTACAGATTTACTGATCCGCCTAAATATATAGTCTATTTTACTTACTTGTCGTGATTTATTCTCCCTAAACCAGTAATATTAAAAATAAAAGCATGAAATTGTTAAAAGGAAGCTAAAACGGAAGGAAAAAAGTAACTGACAACGACAGATTACACTGAGACAACGAAAAGAATTACCGCCTTTGAGCAAATAAATATGAAAGAAAGTTCATAAAATTTAATCAAACGTTTCTATTTGTCTCTTTTCTGCTAGACTACAACAACGAATTTGCTAAAACAAATTTTATTAAAGCAGTGTTCTCGGGGCCAAGAGTGAATATAGAAGTCCTTCAGGATAATACCCAGAAGACGTTGCGATAGGAAGTCAGAAGGAGCTCCCGGGAGAGCCTCGTCTTCAACTTCAAAGAGAAAGCGCTCGTCTCAGTGCAAAAGACGATGATTTCTTGCGAGACGATGGCGTTCGCGGTGGGAAATGAACCTGACAAAAATAGCTTGAAAAATTCGAGGAATTTCGTTTATTCCCCACTTTCGGTTAGGGCCTGGATAATTGACTTTGTTGTTACAAGGAAAAATGGAAAACAGCTGGGAACAGAGTGATTGATTGATTGTTTCAATGATATACACATACAAACAAATATTTTACAAATTATATTAGAAATATAGCAAGATACATACAAACACACACACACACACACACACACACACACACACACATATATATATATATATATATAGAGAGAGAGAGAGAGAGAGAGAGAGAGAGAGACAGACAGAGGAGAGGACGAAATGCAAATTTTAGTCTTTATTCATATATATATATATATAGAGAGAGAGAGAGAGAGAGACAGAGAGAACAGAAACATAAAGTTTTAGGCTTTATTCATATATATGAATATATATATATATATATATATATATGAATAAAAACTCTCTCTCTCTCTCTCTCTCTATATATATATATATATATACACAAATATATGTATTTACATATGAAGTGTCATATATATATTTATATATATATTTAAGACATTTTATGTTTATACATTCTTTTTATATAAATATATATAAATTTACACACACATATATATTGATATATATATACATATATTTTATATAGATATATATGAATTTTTATATATCTCTATGAAATGGACAAAGTCGGACAATTATTTTAAGACATTTTTATGTTTATACATTCTTTTTATAGATACAAATATATAAGCAAATGCTGTGTTTTATAATAAGCAGTATTAATAATGTTTATTATAAAACAGAGCATTTACGCAAATATTTGTATGTATAAAAAGGATGTATAAACATAAAAATGTCTTAAAATATTTCTCGGACTTTGTCCATTTCATAATGTGTGACGTCATTTGTTTACATTTGAATACGCATTGAGCAGATATGAATATACGCGAGAGATTCATGGAAGATTGTTGTTTAAGAGCAGTAAAATCGACGTTGCTAACCGAATGATCTTCTGTGGCCCAATCAGTTAAGGGCACGTCAGGCTATATGACGGTTCCGTATAGAATACAGGTTCGATTCTTGTCGATAAAATTTCTCGGACATTCAGGCTGGTAAATGTTATTAATGCTGTTTATTATAAACAGAGCATTTACTTAAATATTTTCTATAAAAAGAATGTATAAACATAAAAATGTCTTAATATATATCTATATATGCTTGTCTGTGTGTATATGAATATATGTATATAAATGTGCTGAAAAATTATCTGCACGCTGATTTATATATATGTACAGATAAAGATATTGCACAGTGACTGTCATTTCACTCCACGAGTGATCTTCAGACTCTATCACTAATTTCGAGGGTTATATATTTCGACCAAAGTTTTTGGGATTAAGGAAATTTATCTAAGGCGGAAACTGGCCTTTCCTAATTATTTGTTTCGGGTTAATTCTTTGGGTATTATATTTTAATATTCATATTTTAATTATGCGTTTATTTAATTTTGATTAATCATTCATTTATTTGACATTTATTATTTTATTTCTTTCCATGTTTCATTTTCTTATGTTGTATATTTTCTTCCATTCTACATTTGGGTAATATGATTTTTACATACTGCTTCACGAATGCTAATGGACGCGAGGCTGCACGGTTGTGTGGCACCTTGCATTATTAGAAATATTCATAGAAATATGATTTAATTTTTTCTTATTCAGTTTACTAAACAGGTTGTTGATTTTTTTTAAAACGGAAATATAATTGAGTTGAAAATAATTCACTAAGATTATTACTTGGACGATCCTAAGGAAAAAAGAAGGAAGGGAAAGAGAGAGGTCGAAATACAAAAAAAAAAACGGTCATTAACAAAACACGAGTCAGAAAGATATCTTAGCTAGCATGTTGACCGAATTTTTAAAGACAATTAAAGAATAGAATTAGAAATAATAAGAAGAAAGAAAGGGAAAAGATATGATATCAAAACGGGCCGCTTGATGGAAGCCA
>CAHIKZ030000255.1:5000-60000 GCA_903632075.3 Acanthosepion pharaonis
AGTTACCACTGAGAACGATCCTTCCCATATATGGCAACAGTGTTCCATTTTAAGCCTTTTCTCGTTCTTGAAACAGTAGAAGATATCACGAGGAGTCAGGTACTGACTAGATCGGCACAAGGAATCGAACATTTTTCCTCATCTATAGCGATGGATCTTACAAGTTTCCCTTGATGTCTGAATTGAATTTAAATCCCAATAGACGTTCAAGACATTTGTTAATCGTAATTTGTAACCTTTCTTTCTCCAATCGTCGATGATAGAACGGCGCCAGTTTGTTTTTTCAATCATTCAATGTTACCAGCCAGTTTTTTCCCCTACTGTCGTGCTAGGTCAGTTGCAGATGTGCTAGTATCTCTTGTCATTGAGGGTTATTGAGGTACACCCATATACCTTTGTATCACTAGCATAGATATTCACGTATGATCGGAGTGTACAGGTAGATCCATTATGTAAAGTAGAAATATGGATGGAACGAACCTTGGATACGACTACCTTGGTTCCAAAAACCAGGATAACTGTCCGTTAACAACTACCTTCAGCTAAGTAGGACTATAATTGAGAAACTCTTCCCATGAAGACATTGTGATGTGGGCCCAAAGTCGGGACCACGGAAGGAAAACACTGAACACAGATTAGAGGTAAGAAAGATATATTAAACAAAAAGGTTACAAAGATAGTGTAAGTGTAAGCAGAGCTTACTATGTGCTAGTGTCCAATATTGGTAGTCGTACGCGGCTGATACTACGGTATTAGAATATACTCTCTCTCCTGTTCTTTTCTCCTAGAGTGTTATGTCGCATACTTTATATAGTCCTGGAAGAGTCCATGTTGTAGGTATGTTACGGTCTCACAATACATAGCAAGAGATCTTATGCAGTAATCCTCTAGAACACAGTACTATGCGTAATTTCTTATAGTATTTAGTAAATCTACTAGCTTTCTTATATAAGAAATTCATAGAGCTGCTACATGTGCAGCAACAATGTCTTAGGCAATGGTTTCATAAGATTATGAACTAGGTGTCATGACTAGCTTTGGGAGAAAAACGTCATTTCCAATATTCCAGAACGCCGCAAAAATAATTTGTAATATTTCTAGGCATTTATTTTGTATTTTGTTATAGGTGAGGATGGTGGACACATGCAGATGCAGCCTCTGCTGGATGTTGTTTCTTCTTAACATATTTTCTTTTTATTGAAAATCCGAGTTTATACCGCTCTGCCGAATTTGCTCGTTTCCGAATTAGATATCTAATATATGTAGTGATTGTACAGCTATATCTTACACTTTCCGCTCGCCAAGTATTTCCCGATTTCGTTGTATCGCTAATTCGATAGTCTCTTTAAAAAGAATTTTGAATTCAGCGATGGAAGATCATTTTTTTAATAAAATGGCCGCATTTCCGGATACATAAAATGAGTTTACCCTTTCACATACTGTTCGTAGAATTGAAGATGTTAGAAAAGTTGCTCGGCTGAAAAACGAAGAGATATATCAATTGTTACAAATTGTGAAATGTCAGTGACTCTTTTCAAGACAGCATTAATTTATAGCAAACTGCCTGGACATGTAACTTATTTTTAATCATGTTTCCGTAATAGCCTTTCTTACATATAAGAAAATTATTTTAACGCCATGGTTCTTCAGGCTGTATGGGATTATTCATTTTCTTATATAGCAGTGTATGCTGGATAATCTCCCCACGGATGAGGAGAAAATCGGAGGTAGTCGGAATGTGGTTGTATAGAAAGCGACTGAAAAATTCCATGGACGGAGCGAGTAAGCGACAAAGAATTTTAAACAAAATGGCAATAGAAAGAACACATTGACTAAGAATCAGGAAAATACAGCTGAAATTTCTTGGACAGATAATGAGGAAGGATGGATTGGAGAACCACCAAGGAACATTTTGAGGGCATTTTATGAATTGATAGCGGGACGGGAGGTGGAAGCCTTAGCAATTAGGGACAGTAAGGGACATAGATTTGGAGAGCCATGATCGCCTATCTCCTGAAGGAACGTTGCTTATAGAAGAAGAAGAAAAAGAAGAAGCGCTTGCTTGGATAATGAAAATAGTTTCAAGTAACAATGATTTTTAAAATTATATCAGCCCATGTAAGGCAGTAAAGCCACTAAAACACAAGGGAGATTACTGTGTATAGAACAAGAAAAAGAGAAACATTAGGGAGTGATAAGAATAGAAGAGTATTTAAAACATTACCTAACGCCTGGCATTGAATTTAAATTTTTCAAGACCAGTGTTGATTGGAGGGCATGAAAACGGAAGTTACAGTGCGATTCACACACTAAACATGGCCTCTCAGTAAGATGATGACACTGTCGAGGTGCATTTTATATGGTGTTCTGTAATTCAAACACGGATGTGAACTCTTCTAATAGACGCCTGAATATGTTCAGCAATTCTCATTTCTCCAAGTTGAGTGGCTCTACATATGTAGTAAGCTTCACACTATTTTTATTAAATAAATCACAGAACTAATTTTGAAGATAGATAGGCCATCCTTATGCAGAGATTTCAATATATATCGAGCAGAAAACTTAATCTGCAAATTCTCCGAAAAGTGATATTGCCTGACACAGGTAAAGATTTGATTGGTAGATTTCACACCAGCTTCGCCAATCTGACATAAACAGGACATTCTGGGGGCCGAAAGTTCTTGGTTTATAGAATGGCGAAATCAAGCAAGAATTTTAACATTGTATAGTTTGCTAAGGTGCATTATTTTGTACTCTTTTATATTATTATTGATCGGATTTTCCATGTTACGAATAATACTTCTCAGAGAAGTATCAGCTTCCATCAGTGATTGTCTGAAATTTATTTCTGAAGAAAATACAAGACATATTGTCGAAGCTTTCGATTTTCTTAAATCATAGTCAGGATAGCGTTAGACAATTAGTGATCTCAATTATCTGTTAACTGGAGCAAGAAAGGCCTTATTAATTTTCACAGCTCCAAAACAAAATTGCTATCTATTAACCATTTGAGAGATCTCTTTCAGCCTTCCATTATCATAGCTGATGCTATCCTCCACGAGAAGAACACCTTGGGCTTTCCCGGGTGAACGTTCTATGCCAAAATGAAATGGAAATATTATATTGAATCAAATGCTAATTCTGATGCCAGTAAAGTTGGTTCGCTGTGTCTTCGAGAGTCTTTTTCTCTCCAAAATCTATGTTACATATTTATAAGTCTACCATTTGTCCATGCTTCGAATATTTCTGCTACATATTTGTCAGCTGCTCCTGCTATATATCTAGCGGTTCATGATAACATACAAAGAAGGATTTGCAATATTATTGGTCCTTACCTGGAAACTCGGTTTTAGTCTCTTTTCCACTGTCTTAATGCCGCTTTCATGTACCTTTTCTATAAATACATTCATGGTGACCGTTTTGATGAACTTTGATCTAAGGTACCAAGATTTATGAATTTTAACCGCTTTAGTGGATTGGTAACTAGGTCGCATCAATTTACAGTTGAAATGGCTAAATGTAACCATAAGTTCTTTGTTAATAGCTTTTTCTCTCGCACTTCTCTCTTGTGGAAGCATCTCTTTTGCTTCTTGCTTTCGGGCCAACATTGATCTTCAAAAGTTTAAATGCAATGTCAATCGCAAACTACTGTCTTCATGATTCCTCTTCTTTTATTGTTCTCGCTCTTTAATAATTTTTTTCTTTTCCTTGCACTTTAACATTCCTTAATCCCTTGTGTTTTAGTGGCTTTATTGCCTTGCTGCGGGTGAAGAGATTAAAAGAACTTGAAAAGTCGATCATTAAAATTAATCGACACAAAATATCTGTCATTTTTAATATATTTATATGTGAATGTAAGTACGTAGCTTAACGGTGGCTTTTCCTATTAATGATAATTTGTCGACTTTCTTGGACCAAGCAGACTTACAACTCAGACCGCGGTCGAAAAGGTCGATATAAGGTTGACAGACAGGCAGCCATTATCTTATCCTGGAATTCGATCTACAGCTTTGGCTAGAGATCTCCAAAGTTAATAGGCCTTCGTACTGATTTTCTATTCTGGAATTTGTCCAAGCGTCTGACACTCGCCAGATTCGAGCAAAAGTAGAAAAGGAAAGAAATCGAATGATCCTTTGATTCAAAATGCCGTCCCCGCCGTGAAATCATCTTTGCTACTTCTCTGTCGACCATCTTACGTCTCCGATAATGAATCGAGTACAAAACTAATGAGATGAATTGATTAAGACCTTTCGTACTGCAAGACGTATGTGCAATAGTATCAAGGGCGATTAAAACAATTCTATAGCTTCTCTTCTACCTGATAATGACTACGGTAAAAGTTGTATTTCATAACTACTGACGACACGTCCCAACTCCTGAAACCACTTAGGTCTATAAGGGCATCAATTGTACTGTCGCCACAATTGTGCGTCTGAGGCTAGCGAAAATGGTGGAGCCCTTCACATTTCAAACTAGTTAGATTTCAGAGTTTTACTTTTCGCTGTCGAGTAATGGATAGCGGTTTTGACTGAGGAATCGGGGAGCCAAGTTCGAATTCCAGTCGAATCCATTACATTCACTTACGTGCTAATACCCTCAGGAAAGGTATGAATCCTCTTCTTTTCTGCCCCACCAGCTACGGGTAAATAGTTGGACAGATCGGGTTCTATAGCCTTGGATGGCAACTGGTCTACCGCAGTAAGAAATTGTAATCTACTGCCAGAAAATATCTGCTTCGTCAGTCATGTCTCGAAAGATATATGATCGCCTAAGGGTGTATCACTCATGGCACATGACTGACTGAAACTGGTTGCAACCTCAAGAGAAGAAACTACTTTCCGCTAATATTTAACCTATACCTTGGGGAAGATAGTTTCATGCCTGTTGCAACGGCATTGGCACGAAGTGAACTAAACACTTACACTATCGTTGCTACATTCTAACTGGCATTCCCAGTTTTAAAAGGAATATGTCCAGAAATATTGATTTTTTAAAACTTTTACTATGAACTATGAGTTTTGTATTAACTCTTGTAATTGGGCAAAATGTTACAAATCGACGAGACCGATTCTACAAAAGGTAGGATGAGTTCTGCTGAGTAATGTCCTGATAGTTGTCCATATCTATTTGATATTTATAGACGCTAAAAGACCTCTCTACCAGGTGCAATAAACTCTCGACTGCTCTGAAGTTAGAAAGCTCTACAAGCAAAATATGGACATCTTATCCTGATATTATCAGGCTAAATCAGCCATAGTTAGTTTGCGAACAATTTTAGAATTTTCCATGAATGTGCGTACGTAGGTATATCAGCACACACACACACACACACACACACACATATATATATATATATATATATATATATATATATATATAAAATAATAAATATATATGAACGTAAAGGTAGCACATAAAAAAAAATCAAAACACTGAGTTTCATAATCACGATGTAATTGTCAGTTCCTTATTGAAAACTGACTTTTGTAGAATTTAAATATTTATATATATATATATATATACCATATTTTTATGATAGTGGCGAAGTCGATTTATTTACGAAAAAGGAAACTATATTGACATACATACACTCAAATACAAACATATGCACCTAATTTAAATACATTTAAAAATGTATATATCTTATTAGTATAAATCCTATGATACACCGAACACTGTTTCATTAACAATTTACACCAGTACTCAATGTGCAATACTATATATGTATGTACACACACACACACACACACACACACACACATATATATATATATATATATATATATATATATATATATATATATTTCCATTCTGGAATTCGTCCAGGCGTCTGACACTCTTCTCGCCAGATTCAGCAAAAGCAGAAAGGAAAGAAATCGAATGATACTTTGATTCAAATGTCGCATCCGCCGTGAAATCATCTTTATTTACTGCTCTACCGACCCTATATATATATATATATATATATATATATATATATATATATATATATATATATATATATGTGTGTGTGTAACTGGTGCGTGTCCGAGTACTTTGAAAGTTTGTTTTACAAACATGAGAGCCAACTTACAATTTAAATTCTAAAAGGAAATGTGATCACACCTCATATAATAATTCGTTTTTCTAAGCAAAGTTGATAAATGTTGATAAAATGCGAATTCGTCGTCTGAATATCTCAAGTCAAAAGCTGTTGCGATATATCATCATTTATAATGACGATTAGCGTTATCAGTAAAATGACTTTATCAATCTCCAGTATGTGTTTTGCCTGTATTATGCATAGAATGCATTAAGCTAAACTCCAAAACGAATAGGAGGCGTATATGATATATGTATAAATGATATATAACTCACTGTATTGTTAGTGTATTTCATAAATGTCAAAACAGCCTTGAAAATCGAAATTTAAATTTAAATATATTTATCGTGATTTGAACACAGGAAACCGCAAGAGATTTCTAGTCAACCATTTCAATAGCAAGACAAGTCACATTTCATATTCAAAAAGATTTACTTAACTAAAGTAAAAAAAAAAAGAAATTGATAATCTCAAAATTATTCATACATTCAGTTAAAAGTAAAAATATAATAATTCAAAAGAATAGCCGAAAGCACTCTGACATACAGAACATTCGGACAATTTAAATACATACATAAATACATATATATATATATATATGTGCGTGTGTGTGTGTAATTTCTGACGATAGGAAGTGCGTGAAACCCAAGGTCACAAACTCACAACTAAGTATATATATATATATATATATATATATATATATATATATATATATATATATATATATATATATATATATCAACAAAGTATATATATATATATATATATATATATATATTAGAATGGATTCTCAATGACCTGCCATGTTATTTTTACATTTATTTAGTGCTGTTTTATAGCTGCTCGTAAACCGCTTTGTCGTTAAACGGAACAGACATGGCGCTAAGTGAGAATTTGATATACTGGTTTATTTCTGTATTTCTCACATACCGATATGCATTATACTTCGAAGAATAATTCAATAACGGACAAAACCTTTTGTCTTTTGCCATACTACACAACGTTGGGCGATATCATGTGCATCAACTATAGGTGAGGGATTACAGCATTCTGGATAATCGCTTTCTAGTGGGATTATCCTTAGTTGTTTAAATCCCTCTTGTTTTTTTTTTCGCCATAGTCTGAGCACACCATGCTTAGGCCTTCATGAGTTTCAGGTAACTGAGTTTTTTTTGCAGGGATATGATACATAACATACATAACATATAGTTAGGGCACCTGGAGGTGGCGTAATGGTTAGCAAGCTTGTCTTGCTAGGACAATTACGGCTGAGTAGTGAGTTCAATCCTCACTGGGTGCCCCTTACTTTCGCCCTTGTGCCACATCCAATCTACGCTTGGAAAAAAATGGCATCTCGAAGTGGTGTAGTGGTTAGCAAGCTTGTCTCGCTAGAACAATTACGACTGGATCGTGAGTTCGATCCTCACTGGGTGCCGTTTTCTTTCGGCCTTGTACCACATCTAAGCTATGCTTGGAAAATCACTACATAACATATAGTTTTGAATTCAGAGCTGTACTTCTCCTAGACTGGTTGCCAATCACAGCTAGATAAAGCAGTCTTCTCTGCTATTAAATAAATAGCTGGGGAATTCATTCTATCACTTTGTATTTCTATGAATGTTAATGTAAGGAACAGCATTCGGGATCTATTCGCCGCGTTCTCATTCAGAGCTGCTAACCCTAACCTTAACCCGAACATCTACCAATAAACTTGCCACTGGCACGCAAGGGGTTACAGAGGATTGAGAACAACAGTGAAAAGGCGTGTTTGAGGAAAGGATACAGAGAAGGACGGGGAACAAGATCAGGTTGTCAGATGTCGATTGACATAACACTTGAATATTTGAAGATTATAGTTATCGAAGAAAGCAAGTAAGGGGAAGGGAGTTCCACAGGCGTTGAAGTGCGAGAGAAGTTGTTTGAGTTGAAGCGACCGCTATATTTAACCGTTTTGACAGGAAAAGGATGGGACTGAGATGCCAGCCTGGTAGCTGGCTTAAATTTATGTAGTCTGGAACCAGCGGAAATAGCTCGTCGGGACAGTCGCCGTTAAAATACTTGTAGAATAGACAGAGGGAAGCCACAGCATGTCTGTGAGAAAGCGACTGTAGACTAGATGCCAGATCAGGACCTATCACATTGCATATTATTCTCTGGATTTTGTCGCGGACGTATCGATAAGATTGGCTTTATTGTTGCAGTCTCTGTAAATATTCGATTCCTGTTTGCTTTGTTTTTTTAAATGTCGAACACTTTTCTATTAATATTTTTCTGTCATCATGTCTTCTGTTTTCTTCGCTGTCTTTATAATTGATTTTTTTTTTCTTTCAAAATAAGAACTTAAAACATACAAACCTTTCTTAGTGAATATACATTCGCTTTGATTATCCTAAGTGTTTTGTCCAAATTCTAGATTCTGCACTTTTCTGCCTCTAATATCTCGCAGAATATGACAATTCTCTAAAAGTAAATGCATGTATATTTACGAAACATAAGTTTGTCGGCCACTGAAAAAACAACAACAACAACAACAACAACAAAAAAAAAAAAAAAAAAAACGAATAACAGCATGATGACCGCAGATCCGTCCTTTAAACTGCATATTTCCTATGTAATAAGAAAGTTAACGTCTGCGGTATAACCTAACGTCTGTAGTAAAAACTGAGGAATATTTTTAACGTCAATTTTAAAGATATTTCTCCTGTTAACAAATTTGGTTTGGTTTGGTTTACGGCATATCAACCTCAATGGGTTATTTAATGCCGACAAAAATTCTATTGTTGGTAATACCTTTTTTTTCAAAAATGTATTGCTAATAATAATTTTTTACATAGTATTTCTGGTATTAAAACCTATTTTTACACTTTCTAATCCCAGTTTGGGTTTTAACTATTTATGTTTTAATCCCAGTTTGGGTTTTAATTATTTATCCATAGCTGAGACCCTAACAGGTGCTACCACCCCGGGTCAGGGCGGACCTGGGAACAGCAGTTATTAAGAGGTGGTTCCACGCTCCACAAAACCTGATCAGAGGCCTTGTTCTATCGTCTTACCCAGGAAGCGGATGTAGTTTATATTCATGCCCAGGATGGATAACGTTATTACATCCATATTAGTTAATATGTAGATGTTGTTTTCGTAATATGTGGGTATTGTCTAAACTTTATGTGGTATGTTATAAAATTAGGGATCGCTGATTAAATTGCCACCAATATTCAAGAAAGGTAACCTAAGGTGTGAGGTATGACTTAAAGACGTTACAGTCAAGCAGTACATGAAACCAACTGGTCCTATTTCCATTGGCAAGCGAATGGAAATATGACGAAGATATTGGAATCTGTATAAGAATGACGAAATAAATCTTCCAGAAATAAAGCAAAGGGTTAAAACATAAAAAAAACAAAGGAAGGAGAACTGAACTGCTGTGTAGTATATATCCTCCTATATGGCAATATGTGCTGGAGAATTTCCTGACAGATAGAGAAACTCGACGTGATAGAAATAGGTTTCTGCGGATCGATGCTAAGAATATCATGGACATAACACGTGAGCAACGAAAAAGTTTTACAGAAATTCAAAAGTCGATAGAAATAAAATAAAAGAAAATACATTACAAATTTCTAGGACACATTATCAGAAAGGACGGTTTGGAAAGTTTAATACTCACGAGACTTACTGAGATAAAGAGAGCCAGAATATCGAGTAAGTGAATTCACGACGTGATGGTAAACAGTCAAACATAGCTTAAAACTACAAAGAAGAGGAAGTTGTGGAAAGCTGTGATTTCCACGTTCTGAAGAATCGAGGCACACTGATGATTATAATGATCAGCCTTCTATATGTGTTCACTTTTAGCTGAGGAGAGACACGAGATTCTGCGCAGTACGGAAGTTGTTTGCAAACTCGTATATCATTAATTTAAACGGCTTCGATCGTTTGGGAATGACGTGACGAAATTTACAAAATATTCGGGCAAGTTACAAATGCTATCGTATATTTATTGTTAAACTCTTCTCTCGAGCTCTGTAGAGTATGTTTTCTTCAAGTTTGTAGACACCTATATATATATATATATATATATATATATATATATATATTCGATGATCTTAGCTGTTCAAGTACAGATAATGGTCTTTCTCTAACGTTTGAAGGCATCATATTTGACAACTAATCCTCGTCGAATTCTGGAATTTCATGAAACACCGCTTAAAATGCTTAAATTTTGAACAACACTGTTAGTTATTTAATTACCTCCAACTTAACATATTGTACCAGTTGTATTTTCTAGGGCTAGTTTAAACTAATGCCTCAAAAAACAATAAAATTAATTATAAATAAGTCAAAGACAATCTTTGGATGTTCCATTACCATGAAATAGAAGCTACGTTATGTCGAAAGGATAACGACTGACGTCGAGATTCCAGCTCCGAGCCGATAAAATTGCAGATTCTTCTTTGAATTTTATCAAGAATCTCCAAATATATAGCATGCGAACTAAACCTGATGTGACAACAGTATTCAATGCTTTGACCAATTTTAGACTTAAAAACTGCAAGACAGTTGTCTTGCAAGAGACAATGAACCGATTCCCTAGCAACTGATCTTACAGCCACTTGTTATTCCTAAGCGGTCAACAATCAAGGTAATGACCAGGCTCAACGTTGCTTAACTTCGATGATCGTACGTGTTCCAACGTGATGTGGCCGTGAATCATAAGATTATTGCAAGGAAACACACATGAATATAATATATTTGGTATTACTCCTGTCTATTAAGACGAAAGATTTTGTTGTTTTCAAAACGAATGGGCAAAAATGTAGAGTTTTAGTTGGGCTTGAACACCGGTTAATGTGCAGGTAATGACTTCCGGTCACGAAGGGAGATTCTTTCTTTTTCATTCATGTTTAACTTAACTTCCGCTTTTGCTGTATATTGGGAATATATTCTTGGTATACTCAGTCTTAGTTTTGCGATTACTAACCTGTCTTCATATTTTTCCCTACCGTCTTTTAATGCGTAATTCAGAAGATCAACCCGCTTCGTCGTTTTTATTGTTTATTATATTTTTTTCCTTAATCAGTTTTGCCATTTTCATTTTTTTTTCATTTCTTTTTCTCCATTTTCTATCTTTGGCATTTCATATTATACTTTTTTTTTACCCTCCATCCACAGCAAGATCCAATGGCGCTAGTTACTTTCTTGGCTTCTAACCCATATTCCGAAATCTCTTTTTTGTCTCTCCATTTGTTTTGTTTTTTTTCCTATTTTTTCTCTTCTCTATTGAGCATTATTAATAATAATAGTAATAATAAAATCGAGATTTTTTTTCTTCGATTCTGTAGGTAGTTCACTGAAATTTTGGCAATCCTTCGATACTTCCCGGCAGTTATTTTCAAAGTTTCTATCACCCGTGTTAATCTCTCACAATATTTAACGTTAGCAACGAAAATTGAAATAAAAATTGGTTCATGGTTTAGAAGATGGCTCGGCTTCAGCTGATCTTATTGTGTCTGCATTCCATTGTCCATATTTAGTCATACAGTACACTACCTGACGTCTCTCTCTCTACCTCGGAATAAAAAAGAAGAGAAAACGAAAAGAAAAAAAGACAGCGATAAAATCTTGGAGTATCAGGAAAGCAGCGCATTCTGTCGTCATAGGTATCAAATATTTCTGTCTTGGAAGAAGATAAATAGTTTATTTTTGCGAGTGACTCCTAAGAGAAAGATTTTGCCAATGAACGCATTACAACACATGCAACATTGAGAATTATTGAGAAGGGGAACATTCATTAATCTCTAAGAAGTTGAACGTACTATCGCAGTGTCAAGGTTAGCAATGAGTGCAACAGATATTAACTGATTTTTAATCATTTTTGCGTGGTAAGATAGTTACAAGAAAGTGTTAATAAAGTGGGAAAAATTCCGTTTTTTCCGTTCTCCCTCATTTCGGCATAGCAGTAAGAAAAATAGATTCCAAAAATGAAATAAAAATGAAAACCATTTTCATTTATGATTTCATTTTTTAAAACGGCTCTGATGAAAAATGATTATAATGGAACCTTAAAGTGGTCTGTTTTTCTTTAAAATATTAGCTCTGGATTTACATTGAGCTCTCAGGATTTCATCCTCCTTGGAATTACCCATACGGATAATCAAGTTTTTTCATGACATATATATATATATATATATATATATATATATATATATATGAAGGAAGAGACAGGAGGAATCTATACTTAGTTTAGATGATTTGATTTTGCAAAAAAAGTGTCTCAAAATATCTAAATCATAAACATTCAACAAATGATTTAGGAGCAATATATATATATATATATATATATATATATATATATATATATATATATATATATATATATATATATATATTATTTGTAAGAGACTGATCAAAGCACGTCGTTTTATAGTTTCGTTTCACATGCAAAGTACGAGGCAGGTTCTTTAATAAATTTCTTTGAATGTTTACGCCGGTATCTGTGAGTGTGTGTGGGCTTGTGCGTCTTCATGCGTGTATGCGTTTCATTCAAATCAATTGAAAGTTTTCCAGTATGCTCTGCAGCCCAACATTTTTTTTCCTTTATCAGTAACTAAGGAATAAAGGTTATCCATGTCAAGAGCTTCACTTGCAACAACGCAGAAATTACATTTTAAATTTATCCATGCACACACAAACTTACATACTTTTCCATATATATATATATATATATATATATATATATATATATATATATATATATATATATATCAGTTTTCAGTACTGCGTCATTGTGAGACAATTCTCTGCTCTATCGAAGTGGTCAGTAAATCGACTAACTTCGTGAGTATTTTTATACGCTAAGTGTTTCATCCATCAAGACACAAGTGTAACGCAAACAGTATCGATCGAAAACAATCCGAAAATAATAGTCTGAGAATAAAACTTGCAACTAAGATTTCAACGTCGAGATGTCGATAATTACAATGCTTAATCTAAAGGGAACAAGAATGCAGAGGATTTATTTATACATCCATAAACATTATATATATATATATGTGTGTGTGTGTCCTTGTGTGTTTATATATATATATATATATATATATATATATATATATATATATATATATATATATATATATATATATAATAATATATATCAATTTTATGTATCAATAACAATTTTGGGGGAAATATTTGAAAATCGAAAATGCTTTCGTATTACGCGTTTTTTACAATAAAGTCCTAATGAACTAAATGCCTCTTTGAAAACTTTTATCAAAGTTGTCGTGCAAATTTCGTTTATATATATATATATATATATATATATATATATATATATATGAAAAAATAGTTTTAATGTATACTATATTCATAGGGGAAATTACTCAATGTCAGAGTAGAGCGTATGTAAATATAAAAGTGTACACTGATGGCAATATCAAGCGGCGTCTCCTGTTTCCTGATTCAACACAATGTGCCATATATATATGTGTGTGTGTGTATATATATATATATATATATATATATATATATATATATATATATATATATATATAAATTTCATATACATGTATTAAAATTTCGGTAATATCTAACATGGCTAAACTATACTAGCTGATTTATGAGATTTGATAATTTTTAATTTCTGATCTTTTATTATGATCTAATATACGATGTTGCTAAATTCTCGGAGACTAATCATCACGTCTTCCCGTGTTAATATTTTTCAATGGCATGAAGCGGTAAGAATTTACTGAATCAATTTCTGGGTTTGCTATTCCCTGTGTGGTGCTAGACGATTTTCCTAACCAGATTCTATCTTACAGATTTATAAGTCTGCTCTCGTTTATATATTAATTATTTATGCCATGTCTGGTCTGGTGCTTCAGCTATGCATTTAGAGATTCTTGATAAAATTCAAAGAATAAATTGCAATGTTATCGAGCCTGACTTCACATGTCGTCTTCTCTTACTTTCCCACTGTTAAAGTATTTTCTCTATTAAACGATCATGTATCGAGAGATACATGACTGACGAGGAAGATTTTTTTTTTCACAGTAGGTTGCCATTTATTTCTACGGTAGACCAGTTGCCATCCAAGGCTATGGAATCCGGTCTGTCCTGCTGTTTACACATAGCTAGTGCGAGAAGAACAGCATTCATGCTTTTCTCAAGACGTAATAAATTTGAACTCGGCTCTCCGGTTCCTCACTCCGAGCCGCTATCCATTACTCCACCGTGCCTTCTCTATACTTTTTCTATATACATTTTATGGGATTTTTTTGGCATTTGGCAACGACACATAAGAAATTTCGGCTCATCACTTGATCGATAGCTATGTTTCATCATTCTCCAGTTGAAATGGATATATATCACCGTAAGTATACAGACCTCACACTTTGGGAAATTTATTCCGACCTCTTCCTTCCCAGTCAAATTTTATCTTTAAAAAATTTAAATGCAGTGCCAATCGTTATCTTTTGTGCTTTGAATTCCTGTTATTTTATTGTTCGCTCTCCTTAATGAAATTATACTTCTTCTAATATTTTCACACACTCTGTGAGGATTCGAAACTGCGTCCTTTCGGGTAGATGGAGCTAGCATTAAATCCGACATGATGGCCAACTGCGCTACAAAGAACCAATTAGTTAATTTTCAGCAATGTCCATATCCGCAGTTTCGTATCTAAATAAAATCCGTAATAGAAATTATATATTGTTTAAGAAAAAAAATGGAGCGCCTCCTCAAATACGAGTATCGACTAAAAATAACATCTGTCGGATTAACAAAAATGCATTCTAAAATTCCCTGAGATTTTACTCCTGAGCTATCAACGCCCGGTTGAGAAGACAGCTAATTTTTATATGCAGTAAGCCTACTTGAGTAGGCTTACTGCATATAACATGGTGAAATTAGTGTCTACCCACTTAGAGATCGTAAGTCTTAATAAAGAAAATGTATAACCTTAAAAGTAGGTCAGTGGGCTCCCCGAACCTCTCTCATTGCATCTATTCTCCTGGCCGTTATCTGTGAATTGTGGCGGTTGACGGCTAATACCATTATTAAATCGTGTTTTCATTTTTTTTTAATTTTTTGATAGATTAGAATCTATTAGGATGTTAATGCTCTCGATACATCTAAAGAAAAAATACTAATGTTAAAATGTACCATGTACGTTAACGTTAGGTCCTCTTGTATTTAAAGCCAGCTTTCAAAAAAGTACCTTCTCATACTTGGCTAACAACATATATATATATATATATATATATATATATATATATATATATATATATATATATATGATTGTGTGTGTGTGTGCAGAGAGAGAGGGATAGGGACAAAGTAATAATATAAGAAAATATATATTGCTAAAACTGTTGTTATATCGGCATATTTTCCAAGAACAATCTGTCTACATGAATCAACTTACATCCCGTTTTGTTTGCTAACCACACATCTCCCGTACCAATATTTCGATGGATTCCCCACCCCAGCAAGTGCATCTTCTACCCACGACTGATATCGATCAGATGAATATGTCTTCAGGATGGCATAATTTAATATCGATCAGCAAACGCACGAAGAAAATTTTGACGCTCTCAAGAAAAATCATCTCTGCCCACGACCTACAATTTGTGAGATTTTATTATGCAAATCTAATCAATTTTTTTTCACAATGAAAAGGGTATCTTTCAGCGCGCCTATTTCGCTACCGAATGTGACACAAGGTCGAGGTTTAAAGTGGGTTTAATGGCAATGCCGTAGAAAAATTGTGCAAGCACCCTCGGCACTTTCCTATTTGGGGACGGCACAGGCGCCGGACAATAAACCCTTCCCACTCCTGAAGGAGATGCATTGTGTGGTGGGAAGGCTTTCCTGGATTGGCTTTGAAAGTATTTGAACTTCCACGAGCCAAAAGGCCAAGGTGCAATAAATTTCTTATTAAAATATCGATGTTGTTAAACTTTTCAGAAAATCTTTCCCAAATTCTGGACACATAGGCAAAAATGCATATTTACAAGAAATGAAATTTTCAACATTTTATTGAATTGGAATATTAACATATAACATCTTCAATTTTGATTTCCATTATTTGCGATGCAAAGGTTGATGCACTTTTCGAGATTGACGTGAACTCAATTCAATAACTTCATATTGCCGTCAGTTTTAGCACATCCACTCTTTATGCGTTCAATCATGTGTGTTGCATCTGTGATTTTCATTGAGTTCACCTCCTTTAGCATACCCCAGAAAAAGAAGCCAAATCTTTCTTCTTTCGACAAAACCATGTTTAATCCGTGGGGATAATATATATATATATATATATATATATATATATATATCTAGTCAATGTTTCCAGTCTTTAGGGAGACCCTGTATATGAGCACTATATCATGTTTGACCATTTTTTAAAAAATCTAGCCGTATAAAAATATTGCTAATAAATTATTTGGGGGAGTTTCAGGTTTTAGCATGCAAAGTGCAACATTGTAATTCTAATAGATAGCGATCATAGAAAATTATTAAAACATAAAATACTGTCCTATATTTATAAATAAATTAATGTTTTCGTATTTTACGGATATTGGCACGGAATCTGGTAACAGCGAGCTGGGTTGGAATTCCGGGCTAATCTGTTGTATCCATTTTGGGAAAGTCTCAAATCCTTTTCATCTCCCTCCAAGCTATGTGTTAAATAACAGTGTATACTGGTCAGTCTATTTTTTTTTTCAACTGTAAAATTCTTTGAAAAAGTTCTTTGTTTCTTAAATATTTTCTTTGCATGAAAAACTTTTTACATATTCGTATATTTCTTTTTTATGTGCTGGGTCTCCTCATGACGTAGACGACCATGGCTGTCCACAACTTCCTGTCGTTTGTTGCTCTTAATAATTTTGTATATAGGTTATTTCTCTTAAACCCTGGATCCGACATCCATTTACGCAAGTTCCCTAAGTATGTTTTCCTCTGTTACTCTTGCCTTCAACCTTTCCTCTTAGTATCAAATTTTCCAAATCTTCTTTCCTCATTATGGGCCCTAGAAACCTCAAATGTCTCTTTCTGATGATAAGTATCATTTTCCTCTTTGTTTCCATTTTCTCTAAAACATCGAAGTTCCTTGGATGTTCAGTCCATGGTATCTTCAGCATCCTTTTGTAGAACGACATCTCTGTTGCTTCAAGTTTCTTCATCTTTGAGGAGATTGTCCAGCTCTCACTGCCATACAGGAGGACACATATCCCGTAACAGTTTAGTACTCTCTTCCTTGTTTCTAGCGAAGTTTTTCTATTTCTTATTACTGTGCTTAGCTTTTGGAAGGCATTTTCGCCTATCACAATACGCTTTCGGATTTCAATGCTACACGCCTTCGGTTAAAACACTTCCTAGATATTTAAATTGTTATACATGGTTGATTTAACTGTGTTTAATATTTGACTGGAAAGTTTCTAATGGCTTAATCTCTGTAGCGATTGGATGACACTGAATTAGTTTTATCTCTTTGAAATCATTTTGGCAAGAGTTTTACAGAATATGAATGAGCATTGATTTGCGAGAATATATTCTTTACGTTAAATCCTATTGCTTATGAATTGTACGAGTTTTCTCAGTGACATTAAAATATTTCTCTGCGTCAAGTCTGAAGGGAACGAGAAATTAACTGCCTGTCATAAGTGTCCAAATCATAACGCCATTTTCCAGTTGTTGTCTTCTAAGTCATACTGGCTGATTATTTCATTGAATAAGACAATCTCTATCCCAGCCATCCGGTTCATCCAATGTAGAATTCATAACTAAATATAGCTGCTGAGAAATCTGTTTTCGTGTAAAAAATTGTCCAAGTTACACGTTTTTTTCTTTGTGATATTTACTTGAAGGTGGTACTTTTGCTGCTGGCATGCCTTTAGCAAAATGTCTTTATTGCGATCTCTGTTTAGAGTTGCAACAACAGCCTTTACAAATATTTTTGTTCTAGTTTTCTTGCTTGTTGGCATTTTCATTTTTCTTCAATCTATTTTGTGATATTCTTAACACCAGATATGTTCTATTTCTTTTATTCTTTTTTTATCCATGGTCAAATTTTACGAAAGTTTCAACGTTGCCTTCCCATCATTTTTAATTTATTTTCTTTCCTTTTTGCTTCTATATCTTTCTAACTACGCATTGTAATCTTTGTATATTTGTAATTCCAGTATAATATCAATAACCAGAGTTTGCGAGAATAAGTTTTTTCCGGCGCATTTCTGGGTGTTGTCAGTACTATTTTATAACCAGTATCATCAGGACTTTTGTCGCTTTGAACGTCAGCCATGCTTACCCGATACATTCAACCATGGCTTACGAGATCCCGATCACCTATATATGCCATAAAAATAATCTTGAAAAAAAATCGTCTACCAAGTGTTTTAAGAAGTCTTAATAATGGCAAACCTTTCCAAAAATAATGGTAAACCTTTCCAAAAATAATGGTAAACCTTTCCAAAAATAATAATAAACCTTTCCAAAATCCTTTCTCGTTATAGATTTTTGTAAATACAACGATATACTGAAAGTTTTACCAATGCCATTTGGGTATTTGAAAAAATATTGAACGATGTTGTAAATTCTAATATTTTATCACATCATATATGTGTTTTGTCCCTTCAGATCGTAGACGTTCATGACTCTTCACAATTACCTGATTTTGTCGAGCCTCGTAAAATTTGTCTTTTTGCTATCTCTCTATTCCCTGTTTTATCAAAGAGGAAGGGAGTTCCACTGTTGGGAAGCGCGAGAAAAGTAACTGCTGAAGTAGAAATGGAGGTTGCATTTAACTATTTCAACAGTAAAGGTGTGAGACATAAATGCCAATCTAGTAGCACGCTTAAATTCATGTAGACGGGATACTCTTCACAACTTCCTGTTATTTTTTTTTTTTGTAGTCCCTAGTAAAATTTGTCTTTTTCCTATCTATCCTAATCCCCGTTCTTCCAACCATTTAGAGCTTGTTATTTAGGCTAACCCTACTTTTATCTGTCCCGATTAACTTATATATGCCCTGTGAGTGTCAAATTTTCAAAGCCCTCATTCCCCATCATGTGCTCTAGAAATTTCAGCTGTTTCTTTGTGATGTTAAGTATTAGTGTTCTTTTTTATTTCCATTTTCTCTGAAACGTCGTCCTGGCAGACATATTTAATATCTGGTATTCTCAGCATCCTTCTGTAGAAACACTTTTCTGTTTCTTCAAGTATCTTCTTCATCTATGAGGAGACGGTCCAGTCTTCACTGCCCTATAGGAGGACCGATATTACACAACAGTTCAGCGCCCTTTTATTTTGTTTCGAATATAAATTTCATGTTTCTCAATATTATGCATAGCTTTTGTGGGGCATCTTTCGCTATTACTATGCTTCTTTGAAATTTGGTGTCGCATTTTCAGTCCTTTGTTAAAACACTCCCGAGATATTTACATTTTTGTGCTAGCTTAATACTGGTATCTTCAAGTTGAATTTTGGGCACTTTCATTTGATAACAACCATATATTCTGTCTACTTACAATTGATGGTTAGTCCTTTCTTCCCGCCTTCCTTTACTATCTCCAGTAGGAGTTGCTGTAGTTTATTTTCTGTGTCTACAATCAACACTGTATCATTTGCATATCTAATGTTAATAAGATTGATGCTACTAACTATGAGTCTTAATAAAAGCACTAATTCTCTTAGGATTGTTTCACTGTAAATGTTGAATAAGTCAGGTCGCACTAAATTATAATGTAAATAGCATCATCTTTTAGAAAACCTAAACCCGCATTCGCTTCATATGATATAAAAACGTCTATTGGTCATACGTAGATATATATATATATATATATATATATATATATATATATATATATATATATATATATATATATGGAAAATAAAGCATATTCCACATTACAACCAAACATGTATGCTTTGTATTATACACACTTTTCTCTAGTTGGAAAGACTATAACCATTTCCCTTTATATATATATATATATATATATATATATATATATATATATATATACGTGTGTATGTGTGTGTGTTTATGTGCATGTCTGTGAGTTTGTGTGTGGCCTTATTAAAAGCTATAATGTTGATACGGAAAGTAGACATTCAACATCAAAGCTCGGTATTATTGAATTTGATCGTGAAGGAAAAATGTCCAAGAATATGGCGGGAAATCGCTACATACCAAATGTCGGCATCAAATTTATATTCACTGGCTCCCGGCCTGCCTTTACATGTTATTTAAACAATAAAGTTAATTAAAACTTCACAGAATATCCTTTCCCATAGGTTTTAAGTAATTGGCATAATTTTGTCCGCTCAAGTTCTGAAAGACGAAACACGTCACACGAAATCATATTTCTACTTTTTCATACTTTTCCCCTAAAATTTCTCTTGATATATCAAATATATATATATATATATATATATATATATATATATATATATATATATATATATATATATATATTCTTTTATTCAAAATAACGATATATGGCGTGGTGAGAAGAATTTCGATGTTAATCTAATTCCTACACAATTGGAGATATTTTCAGTTCAGGTATGAGACAGAATTTCCGCCCATTGTATAGCTTCTACGTGGAAAACATTTTTTAGGCGGAAAATAGTCTGCTACCGATTCAGGATAACTGAACGTTCGTAAATGTATTCTGGATTAGGAACACACTCACATACACAAGCACATAGATAGATAGATAGATAGATAGATAGATAGATAGATAGATATCAACAGTTACATACATAGATAATTTTAAGCCTGAAGCACAAATCACGTAAAAGAATATAAAACATAATACAGCCTGCTTAATATTTTTCTTTTTCATTTTTTCATACATTTTGTTTTACATATTTTTTTACATTTTTTTACATATGTTATGTGCTTTGCGTTTAAGATATAAAGCATTTATTTTTCTATAGCAACAAGCACATAATAATATTGTACTATGTAGGCATGACTCCGACACATTTAAGAGTGTTAAAGCAAAAAGTAAGAGCACTTTCCCGCTGTCAATATTTTGCCTCTCTGTGCCTTTGCTATAAATAATTACATGGTAATTGTTCGGATGAGCTCTCTGCTATGGCACGTAGACGTTTTGAATTTAGGCGCAGTGCTAGACTGGCGTCGAGATCTTATCAATTAACAGTTGATCTGGCTAGATGTAGCCGTAAATACTATGCTAACAGTTTCTTTTCTCGCACTTCTCGCTTATGGAACACCCTTCCGGCTCCATGCTTTCCAGCCAACTTTAATCTGCAAAAGGTTAAAGGCAATGTCAATTGCTATCTACTGATTTCACTTTTCTCTTCTGGCTAATTATTAAAGTTTCTGCTACTAATTCTTCCACAGCCTGTAAATACCTTGAGTCTTAGTGGATTTACTGCTTTTGTATGGAAGATACCGATTAGAAAAAAAATTACAGAAAGTTAACAAGGCATGTTAAATGTTATGTCTATTTTATAAAGAAACACACAGACACACTCTCACGCACACACATACGAGCATATATATATATATACATACATATATATATATATTCGTTGGTATATAATCCAAGTAGATCATAGAAATATAACATATTAAAACTGATCCACAAAAGAAAGTTCAATGTATTTATTACTACAGAGCAAATATTTAATAAAAATAATATCCAAAATCTCCTCATATGTGGAATCACCGAAGAGATAGACGAAGATATACATACATATATATATATATATATATATATATATATATATATATATATATATATATATATATATATATGTATGTGTGTTTGTGTATATATATATATATATATTAAATAAAAACAGACCACTTTAAGGTTCCATGTAATAAATTATTTTACCACAGTCCTTTTAAAGAACTGCGGATCATCAGACTTTACTTACAAAGGTTGAAACAAAATTGAGCTCTCTGGATTTTATCCTCCTTGGATTTACCCATACAGATTACCTAGTTTTTCATAAACTATATATATATATATATATATATATATCCTGACGATTGCGTTTAAACATGACACAATGAATGACACAGACCATCACCTCTGGATGTTGATCTAAATGTCCATTGTAAGTTTATATACATACATAAAATTTATATATATATATATATATATATATATATATATAATTAATGAAACTGTATTAATGAGAAAATTTGTAGAAAATATGCTTTCTCTGATAGGCATCGAACTTTTATCCATAAGGAAACCGTCATATAGCCTGACATGCTATTGTGCTAACCTTCGTCCATAGAAATTGATGCACTTACCACAGTGAATCGGATGCCATTTTATAGGTAATAACTCATCTTTTGTTTTATCTTGGCTACTCGTAAGGTATTGACAAAATGTTACCTTATTTGATTACACGCTTGATGAAGTGATGTGTCGTGGAATTATTTCACGCGGGCACAAACCGCAGATATTGACATTCATCAACGCTCGTTAAATTTTTACAGAGAACAAACAGTTGATGCAAGAATAGTTATCCAATGAATGATGGGTTCCTGCAGGAAAAAAAACCCAAAAAAACTCAGTAATGCATGTGTGGCTTTCCGGACAGTCATGAACACGTGCAAACAAAGAAAGGGGAAAATCCACTCAAAAATGAATGATAAATAATGATTATGCGCGAGGAATTTTTGAATTCCAATTCCTTTTAATTCTTTGTCTTTTATTTATGTATTTTAGAAATGATAAGTTTGAATATAACTTTTATATCATACTAGACTACCCCTGACCTGTTGAGTCACTAACGGTTCACGTTATAAAACATTGAAGTTGATTTTAACGTTCCATTGAAATAAAATTTAATTTTATTATGATTCAGTTAAATATTTCAAATCGTTCGTATCCTTATTGGTCTGGTTTACAAGTTCTTGTTTAACGTTTTACTGATTGTTTACAGTGATTATTCGGAATAGATCTTCCGGGATTATCTTGGGTTTTAAATCAGATTAATTTAAAAATATTTGTTAATATACCAAAAATTATTTTTAAAATTATTTTAAAATCATGTTCACTAGAAAATATTTTTTAGATATGCCAAAAATTATTTTTAAATATTTAAACTAATGTTCGTTTTAAGAAAACTGAAATATAAATAATTGCTCTACAAACAACTGGACGAAACGGCAAAGCGGGATCTCTTTGCGTCTGTCTTTAATTTAAAATATTTCAATTAAAAAAATTGTTTATTTGAATAAAGTTAAAATAAAAATACTTACTTTATTAACAACTCGTAAATCATTCTTCGCCGGCCGAACATAAGCACACAAGCACGCACGGCGTCATATAATTTTAGTATTATATTGACAGATAATTATTTTTAGAACGTACATTGAGAATTTACTAAATTAGATCATTTCTTTTTTATGTGCTGTGTCCATTTAGGCCGTTGACGACAATGGGTCTCCAGAATTGACTGTCCTTTAGTAGATCTTCATATTATTTTTATTTCTCCTAAACTTTGTTTCGCTATCCATTTACTCAAGCTCACTAAGTAAGTTGTGCGTTGATTTCACGTATCCCCCCTTGCATTCAGTCTGTGAGTATCGGGTTTTCCAAGCATTCTTTCCTCATTATATGCTCTTTCCAGTCTTTTTTAACGCTTAGTAAATTGTGTGTTTTTGTGATCTTTCTTAAATTCTATTCTACCACCCATTTAAACGATCTGGTTAGTTATGTGATGCTTACTTCTGTCCCTCTTTCCTTCAATATATCGTGTGAGTATCAAATTTTACGAGCCGTCTTTCCTTTTGATTTGCCCTAGAAATTTCAAATGTCTCTTTCTGTATAAGTGTTTTTTTTTGTTTTTCTTTTTGGCATTTTCTCTAAAACTTCGTCGTTACTACCGTGTTCGGTCAATGGTATTCTCGGCATCTTTCTGTCGAACCATACTTCATTTGCTTCAAGTTTCTTTTCAATCTGTGATGAGATTGTCCAGCATTCACTACAATGTAGGAGAACTTCTGCTGGAACTTAAAACGGAACAAATTTAATAAACATTCGCGAAAGCCGAATACTTGAAATTACCTGTCAGCGAATAGTTCGAACAATTTAACCATTTTTTTTATCATTTCACCTCTAACAAGGCAATAAAGCCACTACGACGCAATGGTGTTACTGGGTGTTAGAGAATATGAGAATTAAAAAAACACCGTTAAAGAAAGAGAACAATAAAAGACGTGGAATTAAGAAGACGATTGACATTGCATTTAAACAAACGAAGAAATTGAAAGAGACTTCCACAAGCAAGAGATTCGAGAAAAGAAAATGTTAGCATAGAATCTTTCGTTACGTCTATGGTGAGACATTGACGCCAATCAAGCACTGCGCTTAAATTCTTAAAGTCTATGTACTATTGAGGAAAGTTAATCAAACAATTACCATGAAAGTATCTATAGAAAAGACACAGGGAAACTACATAACAGCGGTGGGGAAATGACTGAGGCCGATATGCCAGGACAGGACATAACACTGCGGATTATTCTTTGAACATAATCAAGAATTTCTAAATATGTAACTGGAGCACCAGACCAGATGTAGCAGCAATATTCAAAGCAAGGACAAATGGTAGAGTTATAAATACGTAAGATAAAAAATGTCTAACCCGACATAGTGAAACAACTTTCATTGCAGCAAACCTAGCCAATATATTTTTTTTTTACTTCCTGTCAGCGGGAAATATTAACCCAAGAAGGCGTGCTGAATCACTCACGTGAAGCTTAGCATCAACCGTGTATTATATATGTTTTCGTTTAAGAAAGACTCTAAGATTGTGTTTTAGCATCTTATCAGCATTTCTTTTTCACAATTACCGTCACTTAAACAAATCATGGCTATTTCTTGATAAGGGATATGGTATTCTGAAGCAAGAAAACCAAAAGCTAATGATGGAGAAATGGATGTTATTTTTGGCTTCAGCATTTCAAAATTGTTCAAAATTAACCAAAACATCCCACAGATAATTAGCAAAAGATTGTAAACCTATGTAATTAAAACTGACGATACCAGTTTTAACCCGGTGATAAATCTATCAGAATTAAAGAAGCATTTCATTTTTTTTATTTGCAGTATTTTTGTTTACCTACCACTTTTCTATATAGTCGAACCTAAGTTGAGCAAGTGCGCCTACTCCAAAATGTCGAAATTTGTTTTTCATATTCACGAACATCTTTCTTTTAAAGAAGGTTAATGGTAGAATTTGTATTAATGAAAGCAAGAACATATCTTTCCAGACTTAAAAAAAAAAAAGAAGAAAAATCTCAAACGATAGGCAATGCGTTAATTGTAATCTGTCGCATTCGAAATGTATTTATTTATTTTTTCATAAATGTATCTTCTTCGGTGTAAACGATCTTTAAGTACCGAACGACGTGGTGTTCATCTGTCTTTTTATTTGCTTGAAAGTTTGTTTTTTTTGGGGGAAGATCTGTATATCTAGTTATTATCGTCTTTCTTTAATGGCTATTGATGTCTTAATGCTTATTAATGATTCTTTTTTTTATCGTCTGAAAGATTGAAACTTGCATGTAGCAAATACTTCGTTTTGTTTTTATTGTTTCTATCAAATCTATCATGACCTGCAAATGTTATTTTTCTATCGTTACTTGCCAATTCACACCACATACACCCAGTGCTAATCATTACTAACCAACCAACACTATTCTAAATAAATGTCTGACGTTTCGATACGGTATTTCTTCAGTATTATATCTCGATACTTTTGAATCAGTTTTCACTTCTTTGCTGTCACCTTCAAAACATTTTATATACTATAAAACGTGGTCTCCTTTTCATGTGGTTCTCTGACAACGACGTCCTCCTACTAAATATATTCATAATATATTTTATATTTTATTATCAAGGGTGTCCATAAAGACATTAAACAAATAAAGAATGTCTTAAAATTACAACGGAAACTGGATACGATTGAAAACATTACACAATATGAAGTAAACATTGATGTTTATATATAAACAGTTAATTTATATATGGACACCATTCATTGCACGAATGACTTCTAAACAGGATATCAATTTCTATCTATGTAATTCTTTAATTGTGTTGTGAAATATAATAACAGCCTTAATTGTACTGTGAAGCAAAAAAAAAACAACGTTTGTTGCGGCCTAAAACATAAAGCAACATTAATTGCGGCGTGAAGCATAAAAACAACATTAACTGCAGTCTGAAACATTAAAACAACATTAATTGAAGCGTGAAGCATAAAAAAACATTATTTATGATTTGAAACATAAAAGCAACATTAATTGAAGCGTGAAGCATAAAAAACATTAATTATGATCTGAAACATAAAAGCAAGATTAATTGAAGCGTGAAGCATAAAAAACATGATTAAAAAGCAACATTAATTGCGATGTAAAGTATAAAAGCAACATTATTTGCGATCTGAAACATAAAATCAACATTAATTGTGATGTGAAGCATAAAAGCTACATTAATTGCAATGTGAAGCATAAAAGCAACTTTAATTGCAGTATGAATCATAAAGACAGCATTGTTTACGGTCTAAAACATAAAATCAACATTAATTGCTGTGTGAAGCATAAAGGACATAGCATTAATATCATTAACAGAACTTTAATTATAACATTAATATGCAAGAAAAATTTAATTGTTTTTCGCAATTACTTTTTGTTAATTGCCAAAGGACATTGTGGACATCTTGTAGATTTACACCCTCGTATAAATTTTTTCACATTTTTTCTTACATTTCTCTTTCGAACACTGTATTTTACAGATGTCGTCATGTCGAATTTTCAGAGCTATAATCTTATTATTAAGCATTTATTTTCTATTATATGGTTACTTCTCTCTATGCTTTTCCAACTGTTCTGGTCGTGGACTTCCTCGGGAAATCTTGAAAAATGCCTAGATATATTTCGAGTTTTATTAGAATTCAATGCCATATTTTATTCACTATGTCTGCTTGATTTCACAAGAAATTCTTTTAAAACAGGCACGTCAGGTTTCCTTGCATTTGTGAAGTGTTATGGTAAATTGGTTTCATAGATAAAGCCAAAGCTTTTGCTAGAATTCCAAGTGAAACACTCTCCCAAATGTGTCGTCCATTATATGCTCTTTTTGAACAAGTAAGTAGCATTCTCTTAACATTCAGTTCACAACCTAAACTTAGTCATTGTTAGCAAGAACATTTTCAAGTGAAGAAAAACAAGCGTAATAAGTGTCATCATGGCGAAAGAAGAAACTGTAAATATCTTCTCGTCCTTTCTCTGGTTTGCATTGTCTCAGTTCTATCTTAGACATTTATTACATTTTTATGGGATATGAGTGTGCAGATGGTGCAGTGCTTAACGTCTCCAAACGAGACAGAGGTGAGTCCTTTTCAAATTCTAACCGATTTTTTTTCCATTAACTTTCGTGCAAATGCCCTTGAGCATGGTATGAATCCATGCTTTCTCCTCCAGCTACGTGTCCAATAGTATCGCAGTGTAGACTGATAGTCTAGGAGAAGGACAATTCTGATTTGATACAGCTCTGTTTTAGCACATAGTATGCAGATCAATCGCTCTATAATCTCGACTCCATTGTTTTATAATAATAGTAATTATTATTATTATTATTATTATTTTGGGTTTCTGTTGTATACACAGTTCCTCCCGGGTCCCAACCAGAGACCTAAGGTCAAAAATGGCTTCATGATATTTTCCATTAGTCATTTTTTTTTGTGAAAGACAAAACAAAACAAAAAAAAAATATCATACATATTTTACATAGATAAAGCTCTTCGTAATACGTGGGCTCTACTTGTGAGTACATTTTTTTGTATTTCTTTAAGGCATGGACTACCAGGAATCCCTGAGTATTGGAACCTTTTCCACTCAATCCGAGGGCTCCAACTACAACTAATTATGGATGTCTTTATGTGCCATATTTTTGAGATTTCCACTTCATGATCTTGTGTTTTGGAGATCTTCAAAGATACATTACAATGTGCAGGGGCTCTCATGTCAATGAGAAAGCACATTTTGTTCCGGTGGTCTTCGATCCCGATGTCTGAGCTTTGATTGTTCTGCCTGTGTGTATTGTAAAGTCCCCAAAAATTGTTCCAGATCCTATCTCTGTAACCAGGTCAGCGTGATGTTCATTCCAGTCTCTTGCAGTTTTTTTTTTTTTTTTTAGTACGCAAGACAGCGGATTGGAGCGAGAGCAGATAGGAGTGATAGACAAAAGGATGAGGAGAAGGAGTAGAAGAAACGGCTACATTTAACAGTTTCAATAGAGAAAGGGTGAGAGCGGGATGCCAGCCTTGTAGGACGCTTGAATTCAGTCTGGAAAGTATTTGTAAAAAAAAAAGGCAGAGAGGCGACGGCACGTCTGTGAGAGAGCGACTGCAGACGAGATGACAGATCAGGGCCAATTACATTGCATATCCGTCTCTGGACCTTATCAAGAACCCCGAGACAAACAGAAAGGGCTCCAGACCAGATATGGCAGCAATACTCTATGCAATGGCGAATGGTTGATTTGTATATTTGAAGTATCGATTCCGAGGAGAAAAATTTCCTGGCGGGGCGCAGGGAGCCAACTTTCCTTGCGGTGGACGAAGCAATTGACTCAATGTATTTGTTCCATCTCAGGTCAGCAGTCAATGTGAGACCGATCAGATGCAAAGAGGAGTTCTCGAGAAACTTCTCGAGAATCTTCTCGAGAGCACCTCTTTGCGTCAGACATTCTAATGGGGTGAAGGCAGGGAAGGATCTCTGTGGTGATTAATAGAGAGCAGTTTTGTTTTTGACTGACACTAGGAGACGTATGTACTGAGGGATAGGATTGGTATTTTATTTGTATTTTATTTGTATTTTACCCTTTCATTACAATAAGTTTTAACTTAGTATATTGTCCTATTCTAAAAAAAGAAATTAAAACATTTGATTATCCAGCATTGTGGATATGGCATAAAATCCTACTCACTTATGGCAGCAAGTGTTCATATTCGTCCGCTTCCATTCTAATGGTCACTTAATAAAAGTTCAGGCTGCTTTTATCACCAAGCTCTTTGTTTCAATGAACACAGAGCTGGGAGGGGGGGGGCAACGGGCATCCCCTCCATCACCACCTACAATGGGCTTGGGGTACTTGCTTTCAATAAAATTTAAAAACATCGGAGAGAAAGATACGGCTAAACAATTTCCACGCTGGTCTATTTTATCTAGCAAAATATTCGGCAACGTACGTTCACATGCTGTCCAAGACATTTTTTGCTGGGGTGGGGAAATTTCCAACTAAACGAAGTTACAGGGTTAAAAATTAGGTTAGAATAATTAGAACACAAATAAATACGCTAGATTATTCAAACAGACAGAAAAAAAAAAAAAAAAAAAAAAAAAAATACACTAGTTAGGTTGGCAAATACAGAGAGAGAGAGAGAGAGAGAGAGAGACATAGAGACAGAGACAGAGACAGTGAGACAGAGCGAGTACCCTTTGGGTAAATTTCGGTAAAGCGAATTCTACTCACTTATGGCAGCAAGTGTTCATATACGTCCGCTTCTATTCTCATGGTCACTTAGTGAGGCCGTCATGTCAAACGCTAACAAACACTTTGCAGATGTCTAGAGCCACGGCACGAGCTTCTCCGTTATTTTGAAGAGCTTGGTAGATAATTTCAGTGATGGCTGTAAGCACATCAGCTGTAGATCGGGCAAAGCGGAAACCATATTGCTTGTCTAAGAGCAGATCATGGGATGTAAGGTGGTTAACGAATTCCGCGTTGATTAAAGCTTCGAAGACTTTTCCGAAGTGGGGTAGGAGACTGAGTGGACGGTAATTAGAAGTGTCAGAGGAGTCACCAGAGTTCTTAAAGACAGGAACAATCGAAGAGGACTTCCAGCAGTCTGGAAAACAAGATTTCTTGAGGCAGTAGTTGTATAATTTGGAGAGGGGAGGCACCAGTTCAGGCGCACATTTCTTCAAGACAATGACTGGTATCCCATCTCCACCACTAGCCTTGTGCAGGTCTAAATTAGAGATAATGTCCAATGACGGGGTTATGTGCAACCCGCTCAATAGGGCCTCGGTTCTAAGAGAGAAATTGGTTATGGGTACACCGGATGAGTCGAGCGTTGAATTGAATAAAAAATACCGAGCAAAGCATTCAGCCTAGTTGGCAGAGGAGGTCAGGACCTCAAACTGGTTGAACAAAGGAGGTATAGAGGGTTTGCTATTGTTAAGTACGCTCTTGCAGAGACGATAATAATCCTCGGAGCCGAATTTCTTTCCCTAAAAGCTGCATATTTTACAGTGCAGGTATTAGCCCACTCTATCATGCCGGGTTTTACATTCAGTGGAGGCTAGAACTATGCATCCTGATACATGGTGGTCAAATTATTATTTTTATTTTATTTCCTTTTATTTCGGGTGTAAAACTCTTTTCTTTAAGGTCAGGAACAGCTTCATGAAAATGTCCACAGAAGTTAGGTTGCTAACACTCTGCAACCAGATACAAGATGGTCAAATTAATATTTATTTATTTAGGGATATTTCATTAAAGCGGCAGTTTTCTCTTTCTTCAAACAGCATTTATTATCCAAATCTTGCTTAGAACCAGCCACAAGCCTCAAAGCCGCTGTAGAACACGCTAGGCCAGGCTGAAAACGAATCAGTCAAGAATTTGACATCTGCATATTAACTAAAGTCATTCGCAATTATTTGATACATACCATCTGCATATATCTATATTGTTACATACGTTTTCTTTTTCAACATAGGTCGTATGTTCGGCCCCCATTTTTGCGGTTCAGCCATGTATTTTTATGATTACATAGTCACTGCTGACTGCTGTCACATTCAAAGTATTTATCTTCCGTAGCTATGTAATTTATGAGGGGATAGAGCCATGGCTGGAAACATTCTTGGAATTCCCTTTTTCGCTATACCTTTCAGTATTATGGTTGAGTTTTGCTGGATATGCCCAGATACCTTAGTCCTGTTCAAGTATTATCTTCAATTTTAGAAATCGTCAAATATCACAGTGGATTAAGTGGGGCGAATATAGTGGATAATCCATTTTTGTAATGGATTTTTTAGCCAGGAAATCATGCCATTCAGTACGAGTTTTACAGAAAATATTTCAGGAGAGTGTTGCTGTCGCCATCACAATCCCCGGGTCTAAATTCCATTATGCCGCGTAAAGATTGTATTGAAGAAGATTGCAGGATTCAAATGTTGAAAGGTAAGAAGTAGAAAAAAGAAAATTCAATAGAAAAATGTAAAGAGAGTTTAAAGAAAGAAAATGAGAAGAAAAAAAAAGAGAAAAACTGATTTAAAGATAAAAAAATAATTACTAGGTGCGGTCGTTTAAATTCTCTGAATCCCATGAGAAAGTCAAGTTTAATTTCCTAGTTATTGATAACTGTTCCCACATTCAAAGTATTTCTCTTGTTTAACGATGTAATTTGTGAGAGAATGGAGCCATTGCTGGAAACATTCTTGTAATTCCTTTGTCGGTATTACAGTTGAGTGTTGCTGAATATGTCATGGTACCTTTGTCCTGTCTGGGTATTCTTTTTCAAGTTTGGAAATTAGCCAAAACCATATTGGATTAAGTGGGTTGGATATGGTGGACGAACAATTTTCGTAATGGATTTCTTAACCAGGAACTCGCTAAATCCTGTCAGGCATTTTACGTCAATAGTTTCATCGATGTGTTGCTCTGGTCACAACACTTCCCGAATCGAAATTCCATTAGAGCGCATAAGGAATGTGCTGAGTAAAATGTTGCTCTATAAAAATAGCAGCGCGTAGATTGCAGGATTTAAAGTACAGATTTTAATCATTTTGTTCTAATCATTTCATACCAGGCAAAAGTAAGGAGTTACTGGGATTGGAAGTGAATGAGAAGACTTTAGTGAGGCGAAAGGACAATAAAAGAACAGGTTTCAGGAAGACAGAAGATAGCGAATGGCGTTGAATTTAAATCTTTGAAGATTGTACGTGACCTGGAAGTAATAAATTGGAAGAGAGTTCCACGTGTAAGAAATGCCAGAAAAGAAACTATTAGATAACGTATGCTTGCATCAATTTAACAGCATTCAAACGATGTTGCCAATCTATTCGTACGTTCAAATTCCTGCAAAGTACAAAGGAGGGGAGCTTATAGGAATAAATGTAATAAAAATATTTATACAAAAGACAGAAGGAAGCAATTTGAAAGAAAAAAGAAAGTACAAATATTTGGAAAGTACTTCCTCGTGTCTCTGCACCACTTACGTCTACCCAATCGGACTCGTAAAATGTAAGAAAACGTCAATCAGTATAATGGAAATTAGAGAGAAAAAAAGCAAAGTACAGTTACAATTTGGTTAGAAGAAAAAAAAACATACACACTTGATCACACAAGTATCAATTAAAATACCAAACACCCAATACGTAAGATATAAAAAAAAAAAAATGGTCGTCGAAAATATTGGCTTGTTTCCGAAGTTAAAAATCGAAGAATTTTGTTTTATTTCCATCAGGTTTTTTTTTTTTTATCGCTTTTCAGAATAATGTTTGCTTTAAAAAAGTTCCGTTTTTGTCCTGATGCTTAAATATATTTTTCTTTGCTAAACTTCCCATTATATATATATATATATATATATATATATATATAAATATATCTTTGCCGCTTTTCTTCTCTCGGTACATGTTAATATAAGTAATCGATATAACTTCTATTATTGTGATTGTATGAACGCTGCTGCTGATTGATTTTAGTCAATTGAATGAAATCAAGAATGTATCGGCGTATTCGAGCAAATTGCACTGGTAAATGATCAGTTACCTCCCTTTAAGTTCTAGGAGGTATAAAAAGTACCTTAAACATCCCTCAGTAGGCGAGTAGTCAGAGTAAAGTGCAATAAAGCTTTGGCATAAGATTATTCACTGGTTCTGTTTTTACTACACATATATCTTTAGTGTTCCTCTCGTATACAATCAAGCGTTTTATTAAACGTAGACAACTTAAAATTTATGTTATTTGTTCTTCAAGTAAAATACCGATATAAATTGTCTGTCCTTGTTAAATGGCTGGCAACAAATTACTCTAGATACAGCCATTGTCAGCACAGTGATAAAACTTTTATCGTTAAAGTAAAGTTTTCGAATTATTTACAAGACAGACACACTAAACATAAATTAATAATATCTATTTAATTCTAAGTCTTTAATGTTAATCTTAAGAATCATTGGAAATTTTGAGCTGGGAATAATTTTAGGATGTACATCAGGTATTGTTTTATTTTTTTAAAAATTGCTTGTTTCAGGCAAATGTCAAAACATATTTTTCGAATTTTTTAATGGCTATGCGTTATGATGACGACTCATTACGCGTTACATGAACATATATATATATATATATATACCAAATTGTAGCTAATAGCTGATACAATGATACTGACATAATGAAAATCTAGACATCCCTTGTCCAATTGAAGTAGAATATTCTGTAACCATGGAAACGTGATTTTAGCTGTGTCTTTAAAACCCAGTAATTTTTAAAAGTTACTCCAAAATTCGCTTGGAGATGAAATGGAACTAATGCTTTTAATTTAATTGCAAAATAAAATTCGGGTCTTTTAGCTTCTATTTTTGAAACATGGTTAGAACTGTGTAGCGGAAAAAACGTATTTTAAATCAATTAATTCATAATATTAATGCTCTGTAAATTTACATTGAGCACTATTTTGTAAAAATAAAAATATCTATAAGAATCTTATTATATCTTACTGTTCTTTCTTTTTATTTATACACACACACACACACATATATATATATATATATATATATATATATATATATATATACATTACATTATTAATTTTCGAAAGGAAAACAATACTTAGTTCAGAAATGTCCTATATACTTGCGGCTTCCTTTTATTGGTTCGCGTTTCGAGCTTGTGGCTAAGCGGGTCTTGTCTGCTGTCCATCATTGCTATTTTTCTGCTCAACTAAAGATTCATTTTGCGACTCGTTCTCCCTTTTCCTCTATGCGCAAGGATCCTCTTCTTCCCCATCATGATTCTTCCGTGATTTATTCTTTTAAATGTGGTTGCGGTAGCAACTATATAGGAAGGACTTCCCAACGTTTCGATTGTAGGATCAGGCAGCATGTCCCATTGCGAGTTCTTAATCCGGATGCCCGTAAGAGCCAGTTGGTTAATACTTCCGGGTCAGCGATCACTGAACATTTGATAAATTGCAGGGATTGTGCGATGAATTCCAGTCCGAATTGGTTTACTGTACTGTCCAGTTCGCACTCTCCATTTCATTTGCTGGCACTTGAGTCTCTGTATATTTGGTCCAGGGAGCCGTCTCTTTGCACGCAAAAAGACTGTCTCCTTGGGCTACACGTTATTAGACTCTAGTGTTTATCATACATTCCCCTCACACTCCCCTCTTTTTTTTCATTTGTGCTGTGCAAATTCGCGCGGTTTGAATTTTTTTCTTTCATACCATTAATCATTTCATTTTTTTAATGTTTTAATTGTATGTAGGGTGTTTGTGTGAGTCAATATATATTGCAATAATTGTTAAATTGTTCCCAGTCGACCCTGATGAGCTTGGGAACGAAACCGGTTGGTCTGTTCTGTAAGTGTTATCATCTCTTATTTTTTTATTTTTCATAATGCCTTTAGGGAATAAGTTGTATCTATTCCTTGCAATATTACGTTTCTGTACCTCCAACAATTTATTTAAATATTTTAAGCGGAGCTATTCTAAATATATATATATATATATATATATATATATATATATATATATATATATGTATGTATACATATCCAAATGTGAGAAAGAACAGATGGAATAAAATTCCATTGTTCGTAGCATTTAATTAAAAAAAATCTGAATCAGAAATTTAAAAAAAATATGTTGAAATTAATTTTACCACATTCCCCTCCGTCCTTTGAAAATATAGATATATTCATCTACGATACATTCGTTGCTTGCCCGTTTTCCGCAAATGTCAATGATGACCTGTCTAAGTTCCAGTTTATCATGTCATGAAAAAATAACTCATCCACCTCCACCCTCTGAGATCAGTTTTCTATTTAGCGTAGATCTGGCACGTGATTGGATGATCAAGGCAAACCCACAAATCTATATTTAATTCAGACCTAGTGTTTCCTCACCCAACTTTTAACCTTCGAAAAAAGAGGTAAGTTTTCTTTCGAAATTTTCTTAAAAATCATTTAATTACCAGTCGCTTACCATCGCCTGAAGAGGCACAACATAGTGCCAAAACGAAAGCTATTGTGTAGCGATTTCAACATGTTTTTGTTCTAATCTTTTACAATAAAAATAATTTATATATATATATAATGTGTGTGTGTGTAATATAGTTTTAAGGTATGTTATATTTATGGGTAAAAGTGCTCAATATCAGTAGCGTGTGCATATATGAAAGTGGACACTGAAGTCAACACGAATTGGCGGGAGTTTTTTTTTTCCCCCCGCTTGAACGCTTGCTTCCAAATAGCATAAGAACTGGTCATTGAAAGTGTGACGAAATGTATTGTGAACAGATGAGTCCAAATTTGAAATTTTTAGTAGTAAGAGGAAAGTGTGAGAAGAAAGCTAGGAGAAAGACCTTATGTTAAATATGTGGTTCCAACAGTTAAGCAAGGTGGTGAAGTTTGTTATGGCGTGGGAATGTTTTGGGGAGTATGATCTGAGGATTCGATTCCGATCAAGGGAATCATAAAAAAAAGAACTATTTGATTTTGCAAAGACATGCCATACAATCTGAGTGACGCATAATTGGAAAAAAATCCACCCCTCAACAAAATAAAACACCAAAATTATCTTATAAATTGTCAAAAAAAGGAACAAAATTTTCGAAGTTACAACTAGGCCGCCTCAATTCTCTGATTTCTCTCCCATTGATTTAGTATAGTGATTTTCCAAGCGTAGCTTAGATGTGGCACAAGGCCGAAAGTATGCGACACCCAATGAGGATCGAACTCACTATTCAGTCGTAATTTTTCTAGCGAGACAACCTTGCTAACCATTACACCACCTCGATGTGCCCCCCCCCATTGATTTAGTATAGAATGAATTGGATAATAGAGTTCGAAGACAATACGCAAAGAGTATTTTCAATAATTAGAGTCAGCCAAGCCTCTGGGTTTAACAGTACTCAGCTGGTGAAACTCTCTGCCTTCGGGCAGGGTGGAACCCAAACAAGGCTATCCCAAAGGCCAGAGTATCGTCTGGGGAGGTAGACAGCTACCCGACACCGTTTAAAACTACAGGGAATTTTTCCCCGAGCTGGGAATGCCACACGTTAAAAAAGCAAAAACAAAAAAAAAAAAAACGGCCTTGTACCACACTCCGTCATTGGGGGGATAGGACTTGGTTAAATACCGAGTATTTTCAGTACTTGAAAAATGCTTGGTAAAGTCTGCCAATTGCTGGAAAGAATTTCATTGTAAAGCAGTAAATAAATCAAGTGTTTGTTTTATTGACGAAAACAAAATATGATGTTACTATATGAAAACCTTTTTTTATAGTTATCTTCTTATTTTTGTCAAAATAAAAACAAACACCCTGTAGCTACTAAAAATGTTATCTTTTTACTTTAAAAAATACAAAAATATTTCATCTTAAAGTGTTTTAAAAGAAATGCGGTGTGTCCCCTAGACATTTTGCCTTCGACTTCTAATCTATTTGATCTAAGTTAAGGTCATACAGACGCCGTTAATTTGTGAAACTCCATATTCTTTTCAATTGCTGTACATTATGCGCCTCGCTTTGGTTATGTAAACCATTTTGAATTCAAATTGTCCTTCACCTATATTGGATTTAAACGTAATATTAGATTGGTCATAAGGTCACATTTGTTGAAATGGCTAGATGTGACCGTAAGTTCTATCCTAACAGTTTCTTTTGCAGTTTTCTCTTATTGCGAGGCTCACTTCATTTGTTCCAAGGCATAGATGTTTTTAAGTAAATATTCTAAAACTCTTGCTACATTGGTTCCGCAAACAATATTTGGCGAACTCTTGGGAATCTTGGCAAAAATAAGGAACTCAACATAAATTTTAAAACATATGACAATTCATGTATAACAAAAAAAAAAATTACATTGATGTGAACATAGCTGAATGAAAAAAAAAACATTAAAAACGTAACTATTAATAATATATATGTTAGTACGTGTGATACAAGAATGCGTGATAAACACGTGTTCAGTCGTCACTCGACCGGATGGAACCGAACGATCCCTGGAACGGGCGTTCTCACGTAGCTTCTGATACATCTTGGAGCAAAAAGAAGAAGGACGAAATTTTTTTTTTCTTTTTACACTTACACAGCGCCGCCCTATAGGAATTTGGTGAAGCCAAGTGTGGTAACATACACTCTCTTCCCGCATCTTGCTTTCCAGTTAACATTGATCTTAAAAAAAATGATCTGCAATGTCAATTATTAACTTAATTCCTGTTCTTTTATTGTTCTCTCTCGTTAACACTGATTTCATTTTCCTCTATTTCGTCATAGTTAGTAACTCCTTGCTTTTAGTGGTTTTAGTGTCTTGCATGGGATGAAGTGATTACAAAGAGGAAAACGTAATTAGTAGTTTTCAAGAGGTTAAAAGAAACTTTATGATTATTATAGACTGCTACTTTTCCAGAATTTTGATGAGGGAAGCCAAAGTATTTAGGATTATGAGTAAATTTGAAATTGATTAAGAGACAAATATAGGACTATATAAATGATCAAACTGTTAAAATATTTGTGTATTATGAGCCAGTCTCTGGATGTCTTTGAAATATAACTAGTTTGAGTATTTAAAATTGTTTAATTATCAATCATTTCTTAATTCTGTATGATTTCACTTGGTTTTAACCATATGATTGAAATAATGCGGAGAAAATTTGTCACGAATTAGTGTTGCAAGAATGACGCTGATTTGTGGGTAGATAGCCCAGTCTGTTCTTCTGATTTGTGGGTAGATAGCCCAGTCTGTTCTTCTGATTTGCTGGGTTAAGAATAGAAGGATTCATGATAGTCCCAATGAGAAAAAGAATATAATGAACTTGACATAAATTCTAACTCGGCGTGCGGAATTATCTTTCTAAATCGCTAACCCTACCTGGACATCCTATTACTGATAAAGGCACTCGTTTATGCGGAGATATCTATTAACTTACCTGTAGTAAACTATAGTTTTTAAGATAGATATAAGTAAAATATAAATTTCATTACACATTAGACAATCGAATCGATATGTAAATGTACATAGAGTACTGTCTAAATGTAATGGCTGCTGTAATAACATTGGTTCTTATGTTCTAGTTTAAAAACCTTGTTAAAGAATCGAGTCTATATGGTTGTCAGCAAAAAGAATAACCCAGTATGCGAATAGATAATTGAAGATGTCCAAACAAAGTAAGTACAAAAAATTAAATACATAGGAAGTGTTTTAACAGAGGACGGAAAATGCGACACCTTAATCCGAAGCATATGTATAGATAAAGAGGCTTTCTAAAAGTTAAGCAAAGTATTAAGAAACAGTAATATCTCGGTTGAAAAAAAATGCACTTAACGGTTATGTAGCATCGGTTCCTCTATATGGCAGTGAATCCTGGACAATCACATCATAGATGAAGAAAAGACTTGAAGCAAAAGAGGTGTGGTTCTACCGAGACATACTGAGAATATTATGGAACATGTAGCAACAACAAAGTTTTAGAAAAAGATAGAAGCAAAAAGAACACATATACGTAGCATAATAGTAGAAATATGTAGGTCACATAATGAGGAAAGAGACTTAGAAAATTTGATACTGACAGGACAGATGGCAGACAAGCTGGACAGAGGAAACCAGCGCGTAAACAACCTAACGAGTTTATGTAAATGGTTGGCAGAACAGGGATTAGAAGTGAAAGAGAAACGGTAAAATATATTCAGAGATACAAAAGACGGGAAATTGTTGAGAGTAATGATCGCCTACGTCCTGAAGGGACACGGCACATAGTGGGAGAACAAATTAACCAATAGCCATACTATGCGTTTCAGCTGTTTAATTAGTCATGACTCAGTGAAATATAAGTCCAATAATTGCCCGAAATCAATTGCTCGACAGTAAATTGCCCGAAATCAATTGCTCGACAGTAAATTGCCCGAAATCAATTGCTCGACAGTAAATTGCTCGAAATCAATTGCTCGACAGTAAATTGCCCGAAATCAATTGCTCTACAGTAAATTGCCCGAAATCAATTGCTCGACAGTAAATTGCTCGAAAAATAATTTCTCGAACTATCAATTGCTCGAAACGCAGTTTGCTTGAAACCTGTGGTTAAAAACATAAAACTACATTGTTCTAATATTTACTATTAGATAAAATAATACAACTTTATTGTTGATGTGAAAATTTCTCTGATTTAACCAGCAGAGAAGACAATATTTATGAATAAAAATGACAATAGGAAAACTGGTAATTGCTGACGCGTTTCGTCCAATGTGGACTTTTTTTTATTGTTGTTAACTGAACAGTTAAAATTAAAGAACGAGTACATTTATATAGCTAGGTTTTTTTGTTTTTTTTTTCTCGAAAGGCAGTTTGCTCGAAAGCTGTGGTTAAAAAAAAATAAATAAATGTGTTAAGCATTTTTTTTTTTTTTTTTTTTGCACATTTCACATTTCCAGTGAATCTTATTGTTCATTGTTTTGTCCTTAATATATAGATATCCATGCAAACATAACTTCTTCTTTCCTTTCTCGCTTTCAACAAAAGTTATGTCCATCACGAGGGTTCGAGATCTCCAAAATTACTGAAATAAAAATAGAAAACAAATATAGAAAAAAAATCAGGATTGCTAAAGTTGAGTGTTTTGGATCCTTTTATATCCAGCTCTGTTGACGTGTCATGAGACAGCGCAGTTTACGTGATGATTCGAGTTTCGAAATTACTTCGAGCAATCTGCTTTTCGAGCAATTGATAGTCCGAGAAATTACTTTTCGAGCAATTGATTTCGAGCAATTTACTGTCGAGCAATTAATTTCTAGCAATTTACTTAGATCCAATCAGATCAGAAACACCGGAGATGTCACTATGGACGAAAACTGTCTAAAGTGAATATGCACACGCTGCATTTTCATTTGCGACCAAATCGCGTGACATGGATTAAGCCAAGCATTTATTGGACCATAATGGGAAATATTTAGTCTTATATTTTGAATAAAGTGATTTGTTCGAAAATTCGAAGAAAAACGGACCTGAATACGACAGAGAGAAGGCTGGAGAAAGTCAAAGCCAAAACTGTGTGACAATAACGACCAAGATTAGTCCAAACTGATCAGTTTATAAAAACTAGAAAACGGCAAATGATATGATCAGCATCTGGAAAAATAGGACTCGGAATGCCAACCAAATTATATTTATCTTCCATAATTTTAAGACTATGTTTATTGAATGAGATTTCGCGTTAGATTTTTTAGCAAAACGTGTTCAGATTTTTGGTTCGAAAAGCCAAATCACCCAAGGCGAAAAAACACCTGGAAGATTCCAAGAAGATGCAGCTTCGATTTCTAATCTAGTCCGTCGTGATTTTTTGTTTCCATTTCATATTAATTATATCGTAAGGCAAAAGAGAATATTCTTTATCTTTTTAAAATTCTTGTAATTAAAATATGAATCGATTTTTTGGGAACTGACACTCAAAAGCATTTTCCCATCCTAAAAAAAACAAAAAACGGAGAAACATCAGTGATAATATTTATGTTAATATTATAGCTGTTCAATCAACGCTTTCCTGTTTCTTTAATTTTACTGATATCAAGGGAAAATTCATTGAAAACATTGAATTGTTTCATTATAATGATGTATTCATGTGTTGACTAAATGTCTACAAGAATTTTGCTCATTATTACCGTTTTAATCGTAATGGCAAAATTATCTATTTCCTGAATGGAACATTGAGGCATTCTTTGACGGAAACACTAGTGCTACAGTCTGTTGAAATTTATAAAATCTTCCTTTAAAAAAACAAAATTCAAATAGCATTCTTAACATAACTAAAACCTGAATTTTCATGAGGGATAGATGTTCTCTCATGTAGGCTAATTGACTTGAACGTCTATTGGGATTCGAGGAAACCCCATACCTCAAGCGGGACTCATATGTCCATTCTATTGCTAAAGATTCTGGGAAAAGAGTAAGTGAATTCTGCCACCTCTTTTAATTATCTGACCTTTCACTCTCCTCATTTTTTCTCTTCTCCATCGTCCTGGGTATGAAAATAAACTACATCCGACAACATGGCCTCTGATTTGGAGAGTGGAGGTTTTGAGGAGTGTAGAGCCAAATCCACACTAACCGGAGGTGGTAGCACCTGTATGGGTCCCAGCTATGAGTAAATGGTAACCCTCCACTAAATAAAACACTATGAATGTATAAAAATACCAGCAATATATTTTTATATATAAATTTACCAACAATACATATTTATAATAAAATTAACAACAATACGGACATACTAGCAAATTGTAGTGACCTCAGTCAAATCTGTTTAAAATGTTACAAAACAACCGACAGGAAAGAACTCTTTCATTACATTATGCCATATAATATCCGAAAATTTCTTCTAAAATATAACTTCAAGAAAACTTTAAAAAAAAAACACGCATCAGCGCTTCTAGTTATGTCCACACAAATGTGTATTTACAAAACCATGTATTCAATTGTGAATACAGAATAACATTTTGTATTCATTCAAAGCTCCCAAGAAAATTTCGTCATTAAATGACCCATAAAGTGTTGATATGCCGTTAAACAGACAAATCAAAATCATTTTCTTCGCCAGTTCTCACACTTTCTTCCACTGTTTCTCCTACCGTTCTTTTCATTTCTCACTTCTTTTCTTTATCTCGTATTTGTTAGTGTTTACTTCTTCCACTTCTTTTGTTACAAACAAAAATTCTCTCACTATATATATATATATATATATATATATATATATATATATAATCTCACACTTTTCCCGTTTCCTACCAACCATTTTTTCATTGTTTTCAACCGCTTTTCTTTAATATCGTAATATCCTGGATTCCAGCATTGGTAGACATTTGCACTTTCATCTTCATAAATAATGCCAAGCTTATCGGGATTCTTTCGTTCACTAAACAAAACTATAAAGACACAATCTGGCAACTTTCAAATCGCAAGGAATAATATATTCAAAGAACATTTTTTTTTTAGATTTATGAAAGGGAAACAGGAATTCAACACACAACTTACTAAGCAGACATGAAAGGCTTCGACAAACACGAACGCCAGCCGATCTATCCCGATAAGTATGAAGATAGAGGGAGAGAGAAAAAAAAACTGAAATATATGAGCTTGCCCATTGAAATGTGCATTTGAACGAGCAGCTAGGATCTATTGGGCAGGATCTAAAGCAGAAATAAAACAGAAATATACAGAAATAAAACAGAAATAAAACAGAAATACCTCAATCAACAAATTTCCGACTCAAACCAATAGTGTTTATTCAACAGGATGATCGTACGGAAACACCAGCATTTACAGTAATAGCTGGCACTTTGTTTCGGTACTAGTTGAAAACTAATGGGTCATCAATGTTTTTTTTTTATGTACATATTTAACTCGATCTTGAGCTCTAATATTTCAGTGCCTGAAGATAGAGTTATCAGGCAACGGTGAGTTGTACCAGGAAACATGGTAGGCCTGGAATCTTTATAGAAACTTTCACTTCTTATTTGTTGCTTTGATTTTCTCCCCCCCCCCGCTCTCCCTTTCCCATTTTCTTCTTCTGACTCTCTCTTTCTCCATACAGACATAAATACACACACACACACACACACACACACACACACACACACACACACACACACACATACATATATATTTATATATTTGTTTGAATAAAAACAGACCACTTTATGGTTCCATGTAATAAATTATTTCACCACAGCCCTTTTAAAGGGCTCTGGATCATCAGACTTTACTTCCAAAGGTTGATAATTTATTACATGGAACCTTAAAGTGGCCTGTTTTTATTCAAACATATTTGCTCTGAATTTACATTGAGCTCTCCGGATATCATCCTCCTTGGGTCTACCCATACGGATTACCTAGTTTTTCATAAACTATATATATATATATATATATATATATATATATATATATATATATATGCAGGGTGCGATTGATGAATTGTCGTCAGAATTACGCAAAAATATAAATAACACTGATATCTTATTTTAACAGATATATATCTATACCAAAATTAAACAAAATTATCTTGAAATATTAAGTAGATTTATTCAATAAAATCGCGTGGCATTGGGAAAAGTCCTGTTGTCCGACATAGGATCATTCAGCAGCTATCTTCTAGACCCAGAGCAGCACTACATCGTCTAGGCACTTGATGTAAGCCTCCGTGTTGGATGTGATCATTGTAAACCCCATGGTGTTAACTGGATATATGACCCAACTCTTTCTGAATCCTCGGCACTGTCCTCAGATTGACACACCCAACTATTCTGACATATTCGTATTAGAGTTTCCGGTGTCGCATCTAAATTTCTGACGGAATAAATTGCATCATGGTGATCTTTTTCTCACAGACGATGGCCAATCCGACGTACTGTGTAGTCGACAAAATCAAAAACAAAGTGTATGCGCGAAATTAAAAAATATAAAATGGCAATAATACCCATCGCATTCTATACGCCCCCTCTAGTAGATTGATCACTTTGGAAGAAAGATAATTTGTCGGCTCCTGCTGATTAATGCTAAAAGCACTTCACCATGAGCACACTAGTAGACGAGAATAAGTATATCTCGTATATAATCCGTTAAAATTCCTTTCTGCGATAGCCTAAGGGTGTGAAAATCCGACTGATGTCAAATCTGTCGGATTTTCGATCCCAGCTTGAAGCAATCAATGTCTCACCTCACTGATGAGCTGTGATAGGGCCAAACTGTCTGCATGTTGATGACTATATATATATATATATATATATATATATATATATATATATATATCTGTGTGTGTGTGTGTGCCCGCGCGTGCTGCTCTGAATTCCCTTGGTTATTTTGACAGTTTTATTGGTTCCTGGAAAGGGGATGTGTCTCTGTTAAGTGTGTGTGTGTGTGTGTGTTATTGCAGTGAGTGAGTATAGTGTGTATAAGCGTGTATATTATTATGTGTGCGTGTTATCATTTGGCTCATTAGGGAGTGAGTTATATGATGTTTGTAAGTGTCTATATTTGTGTGTGTGTGTGTGTGTGTGTGTGTGTGTGTGTGTGTGTGTGTGTGTGTGAGGCCTCAACACCTCCGTAAGCATGTCTGTCTTGTGTGGGTGAGAAATGTGTGTAGGTTTTGATTTGTAGGGTTATATATTAATACTATCTATATTGTTAAATTTATGGTTAAGCCCCGCTGGATAGTGCGTTTTTAAACGTTGTATCCACTTATTTTCATGGAACACTTAAACTTTTCTAATGTTATCTGCTCTGAACTTTTCTATTCTCTCAATTATAATGAATTTGGCATGGGTTTTAAAATCGTGTTTTTCTAGGATGAAATGTACAGGTAATAATCTTTCATGAAAACTCGACTATACATACATACATACATACATATATATATATATATATATATATATATATATATATATATATATAGCTGTCCTTCTTATTCGAAGATACCCGTCTATTAGGGTGGCTAGCTAATCCCTATTTCAGACGCTCGCTCAATTATATTTGCGTTTGTTCAACATCCAGAGAGCCAACCTGTGGTTTATACTGCAACTATGCTGAGCAGACATTGGTTATAGTTTTGGGGGAGAGCGTGTTATGTAGCGTGATCAACAATCTAAACAAAACCAGCACTAAACTGAAAACCTTGGTCACGATGTCTTATGACTTCGTGCTAGCAGAGCTGTCGACGGTACGCAAGCGTTCTGTCTACCCAATTTCACTCACAAGGCTTGGGACAACCAGTGGTATGGATTTCAGGTACTCCCCAAAGGTGCCGCACGCTGGGATCGCCCCCTCCAGACCCATATCATCAGGAAGTCTCCTTCCTAACAGATCAACCGTGGTGAGATTTAAACCCGTGTCTCATGGTCAGAATGCGAACGTTCTGAACGTACATTATAGCCCAAAAGTTTGAGACAGACCTATAGATTTCGTAATTAGTAACTTTCATACTTTGCATACTGAAAGTATTTCAATCGTTAGTGTATGGAATCCAATATATTGGAGAAGTGCTTACCAAACGCTTAAAATCTGCTAAGATTATCATTAGCCAGCAAAAAGACTTAACATTTTCACACACTTCATGCGGTAGCAGATAATTTTTATTATTATTATTATTATTATTATTATTATTATTAGTGTTGTTGTTGTTGTTTCTGTAGGATGAAAACCTTCAGGAAGATGGAGGCACTCTGTCCTAAATAAAGTGAATATAATATTTTAGAAATAAATGGCCTATAGTAAATGAATATGAAAGAGAGGGTAATTAAAATGTTTGGTGTCGATCCACTATTCAAACTCTGATTGCTGACTTCAATGATCACTTTTATATTTATACATTTATCTCTTTATCCCATAAATATAGCATATAAAACTATATATATATATATATATATATATATATATATATATATATATATATATATATATATATACTTTAAAAGCACAATTGTACAAATCGACTAACCGCAAAATTGTCCAATTGTTAGATCATTCTCTCAAGCGTTGTATCTTAGAAATGACTAAAGATATCTTACAGGAATGCTCCGAGATTCTTATAACACTAGTACATTCTACTTTGTGCAATAATAATGTATAATTACTCTCTAAGCTTAACATAAGTGTCGTGATCAAATCAAATCGAACATAAACGAAAATGATATGTTCATCATTAAATAATTGTAGCTGAAGATCGGTAGCTAATGAAACATTGAAATTGAATTTATATATATATATATATATATATATATATATATAGGACCATTTTCCAGCTTATTCAAGATGATCTTTGCCCTCTCTAACCTTCTAACTTTCTGTCCTGTTGTGGCAAGGTGAATGACGGGTTTCACCTACGATATCATTTTCAAGTCTTTTATTCACTGCTCTTTGGACTGTCATACCTGAAATACCTCTATCACAATCTACGGGTCTGGAACCATTTATAAAATAATCATCGTCAAATCGGATTTAATCAAGAAATCAAAAGAAAATGGTTGAATCCGTCAACACAACAATAAAAACAATATTTCTACATGTGAAATTACTTGACGTAATTTTCATTTGGCAATATGAATACAATAGCGTTTTCTAAATTCTTCTAGTTGCTAAGGACATTTCGTTTGTTGTTAATAGTTACTTTGTTTTCAATAAATTCATTTCATTTTTGCATTGAAGATGACGAAACGCATCGGCTAATAATACAGTTTTCTCATTGCCATTTACCTTTATACATATTGTCTTTTTCGACAGGTTAACTCTGAGAAATTTTTCGGATTCAATTCTATGTTAAAGGTTTTCTTTAGGTCAGAGATTCATCATCAGCACATTGTATTATTTATTTCGCATGAGAGTTCATTATAACCGTTTTTTTTAGATAATGTTGCGCTTAACTTTAGCTTTCCTGAAAACAGAGACATTCATGAAGAAAACCTTTGAATGTTCTTTCGTTATATTTGCTTCAAATCAACAAAATAAAAGAAAATTACGGCTAATCTGAGTAGAATTATTCACTCTTCATAGGAAAGTGTTACTTGTCGTCGAGTAAAATCTGTATAAGTAAAAGAGACTGGAAGGAAATCGCGTGTCTCATAAGGTATTCTTTGTTTAGGATTTTACTTGTATGCAAATCGCCAAAGATAATTCTGATAGATTTCTACCGAGAAACCATGGACAAGTTAGATGAAAACAGCAAAAAGTAAAAACATGCAGAAATGTGCGACCATTTTAGTTGAGATCAAAGACGTCAAATGCAAAAGGAGTCGGAACTGTCTTTGATTTTGTAACTAACTATAGCATTTCTGTTGTTTTGTTCTTGTAGGCAAAGGAAACATTTTTTTTTAAAGAAAAATGTTGAAAGTGGAAATTTGAAAGCTACATAAGCAACAAAAGGTAAAAAGAAAACTACATAGGAAAAGGAAAATATAAATTCGCGAGGTATGACAAAAATATCTGGAAAAATACAAAAAGTAACACGTTTAACAAAAACGAGCAAAGAAACTTAAAAAGTTAAAAATATATATATTCTTCAGAAAAATGAAGGAAAAACTAGGGAAATAAATGAGGGAAAGAAAAATGAATGAAAAGAATGGAAAATAACTACAAAAATGGAGGAATGAAAAATGAATGAGAAATTCACTGTAGAAGGGGAAAATAAATTGAAAAATGAATACAAGAATGGAAGAATACGTGAAAGAACCGAAAAAAAAAACAACTGAAGAGAATAATAAATTAGAAAACAGTAAATTAGAAAATTTAAAAAGGAATTTGAAAATGAATAGAAAATACAATGAAAGAATTAATAAAAAATAATTGAAGAACTTGGAGAAGGAAAGTTGATAAAACATTGGGTACTGATAAAAGTTTAAATTGAACGCAAGAATCTGGGAATAAAAGGAGTGACTTAATGAAAAGTATGAAAAAAGGTAAGAACAAATTAAATGAAGGATTGGAACAATAATGTGGAAGGTGAAAAAGAGCTAAGAAATGGAAACATAAAGAAATGAATAGAAGAATTAAGAACATGGAATGATTTGGAGAATGAGGAACAAACGAAAGCTTCAGACAATGAAAAACAATAGAAGAAATAGCGGAATGAAGGACAAAGGATGGAATATGATAATAAAGAACATGGAAGGAATTAGAGAACGTAAAACAAATGAAAGCATAAGACAATAAAGAAACAGGGGAAGGAATAGGAGAATGAAGATAGAATATGAGAAGTAAGAAGATGGAAAGAATTACAGAATAAAGAACATGAAAGGGATGGAGAATGAAGAAAATAAAGAGAGTAGGGGAATGAAAAAATAATGAGAGTAGGAGAGAATAGAACATGGAATAAATAGAGGAATGAATATCATGAAAGCAATTGCAGAATTAAACGCACTGTAGGAACAGGATATTTAAGAACAAAATAAAGAATATGACAATGAAAGCAAATGAAGGAATATGAGTATTAAAAAGAAAGGATAGAATAAAAGAATGAAGAATATGGAAAGAATAGGAAAATGAATAGCACGAATGAAAAGGAAAATGAAGAATAATTGAAGGCATAGAATAATATAAAGTGAATGAAGAATAGCAGAATGAAGAACAAATAAAGGAATAAGAGAATGAAAAATAAGAAAGAATAAGAGAATGAAGAATAAAATAGGACATTAAATAACAAAATGAATAGGAAAATGAAGATTAAAAGAAGGAATCGTAGAATGAAAAAAGAGAAAATGACAAAGAATTGAAAATGAATGAAAGTGTAAATTAATTAAAGGCAAAAAATAAATAAAAATAGAAAAAAATAAATAAAAATAGAAAAATAATCAAAAATAGGAAAATAAATACAAACAGAAAAATGAATAAAAGTAATAAAAATACAAATAGGAAAATAAATATCAATAAAAAACAAATAAAAATAGGAAAATAAATAAAAATAAGAAAATAAATAAAAAGTTGAAAAATAAATTTAAAAATATAAAATTACAAAAATTAATACAAACAGAAAATAAATAAAAATAGTAAAATAAGAAAAAAAATAACAAAATAAATGCAAAATGAAAAATAAAAGCAAATAGAGAAATAATCAAAAAAGGAAAATAAATACAAACAGAAATATAAATAAAATTGTTTTTTTTTCTTTCTCTTATATTCTTTCAAACTCAGTAATTCCTTGCATCTTAGTGACATTATTGCCTTGCTTGGAGTGAAATGATTAACAGAAAAAAGTATACAACAGGAATCTGAAGAAGAGTGACAATGACTCGAAGTTTAGGAAACCAACTCGAAAATGCATGAGAAAGATAAATTCTTATCGCAGAAATTCATGTAGAAATGTACACCTATAATGTCCCTTTAAATATTTAAGGATCTCTATCGTGTAGATTCTAATATGAGGCGGTTATTCAACCAGTATCATGCTAACAATAACTTTATATTCTTTTTCCCATCTTGCGTAGAAGCTATCGATATTCCATGTTTTAGCGACCATAATTTAAGTGCAAAATGTCAAATATTCATTGAAATCGTTACGTTTAGTCTGACCGATTCTGTCTTTACTGTTTGTTTTGCTTATTGACTAGAGAAGAGCGTTCAACAATGATGCAGCAACGTCTGCAGATAAATGTTAAAGTAAGAACATGATTTATAAAAGGGGAAGATGTCTGGGAGTAGCATCAATCAGTAAAAGCGTTGGATTTTGCCATTGGTACATCAATGACCATGTTAGAAAATTACTTTTAAGTGGAACAGGAGACATCTCTCTAAAACGCTTGGGTTTTGAGGAATATTACTACAAATATTGCTTTTAGAAAAGTAGTAGGCATTTGTAGCTAGGGAGGCGAGATAATTTCTGATGTAGACACCTGGTAATGCACATTTAACCTTCTTCAATAACCATAAACACCGCTTGAGAGTTTATGCTGCTAGTACAACCATTGTCAGACTAAGAACAATTTTGTTAACCCAATATCACTCAAAAGACATGGAGGGACACATTGTATGGGTTTCAGACACTTTCCAACGGTGATTCAAGCAAGGATAATAAAGTCACATCCTTGGTTTGATTCGAACCCTGGCCGCATGTTTGGACCGGTATGGATCTTACCACTTGGCCTCAGATAAACGGAAGAAATCTTTAAGAATATGGTAATGGTAACTGATAATAGTAACCGTTATGTTATATTAACGGTAATGGTAATATTAGCCGTTTCATTATAAGGAAATATTCTATTATAATAAAACATATTATACTGATATGCAACTGTTTATTTTCAACAGGTTAAAGTTAATTTTTTGAATATTTTTAATGTTCCTTGTCTCCCAACGGATTAATTTTCTTTATCACCAGGTAATTTGTATATATATATATATATATATATACTATGGCGAGATTCGAACACACGGGTCTCATGGTCAGAAATTCTAACCACCCGGCAACGTGCACAAATATTACCTGATATATATATATATATATATATATATATATATATATATATATATATATATATATATATATATATATATATATATATATATATATATATATATTGCCAGGTGATTACAATTTTGACCATGAGACCGTGTTCGAATCTCACCATAGTCGATTTGTGAGGAAGGGAGACTTACTGATGTTGTCGGACTGAAGGAGCCAATCCGAGCGTGCGGCACCTTTGGAAAGTACCTGAATACTATATCACGGGTTGACCCAAGCCATGTGAGTGAAAATGGGTAGACGGAACCCTTAGGTGCCGTCGATAGCTGTGCTAGCAAGAAGTCACAATTCATCTTGGCCGTTCAAAATTTTGATCGCGCTAGATAACATGCTCTTTCCCTGAAACTGTAAATAAGGTTTTCTAAACATAGTTACAGGATATAACACTCTGTGGTTCTGAATAAACACAATGGCGCCTGAGCAAGCGTCCGCAATAGGGATTGACTCGCCGCCTTAGTAGACAGGTACCCTCGAATACGAGTGTCCAGCTATATATATATATATATATATATATATATATATATAAAGGTAAAAGACAACAGGAAAACAAATGAATGTCAAGGCAAAAGCGAAATGAATTTAATAAAAACAACTAACTCTTAACAACAAACAAAATGTCATTAGCAACTAGAAAAATACAGAAAGTTGTATTTATATTTTCAACTGAAAATTACGTCAAGTATTTTCACGTGTGGAATATTTAGCCTTGATAAATTCTCAGAAACAGCGAAAGCATTTGGACTCACTATCGACAAAAAGAAGATTGATCTAATGTACCAGCCAATACCAGGCAATCCATCTCTCGCAAATCCTTCTGTATTTATTGATGGTATGTCATTTAAAACTGTTAAGATGTTCACATATCTTGGATCGAACAGTCTCTTCTGATGGAATAATGGAATGAGAAGTCCAATCTAAAATAGCCAAAGCCAGCAAAACATTCGGTAAGCTTAAACATGGGTTATGGAACACCAAAGACGTGTCTCTCAAAGTAAAGATCAATATATGCAGATCAGTCGTTCTCTCAAACCTTCTTTATGGTGCTGAAATTTGGACCCTGTACCGCAAGCACATAAATCAACTTGACGCCTTTCATATGCGCTGTGCCCGTGCTATATGTGATATAAAATGGGATGACAGGATCAAGAATAGTGCAATACTGAAGAAATGTAACATCATAGTCATTGAACCCATTCTAGCAAAGATACAACTTAGGTTGGATGGTCATATAGTGCGAATGCATGCTAATAGGCCTCCCAAAAAGGTGCTATATGGACAACTACCAAACTCCAAGCGTTCAATTGGACCGCCACACGTACGCTACAAAGACAAATTGAAAGACAACTTGAAACATCTCAACTTTGATCTGAAAAACTGGGAAGTCTAAACATCAAACTGAAAGGAGTGGCGTAAGACATGTTTCATTAAGGTAAAGGGTTGTGAAGACAGTAGACTGAAGCATCATGATCAGTTTCGTCAAATTATGAAGCAGAGATGTCATCAAAATCTTTCTTTAACAAATTTTATCTGTCAGTGTGGCTTTGTCGCCCGCAGCAAGGCTGGATTAATAGCACACTTAAGAAAGGAGAAATAAAATATATCTTTTCTTTACATGATTTTCTCCACAATAGCCCCTGCTAGACTGAATAAGTGTAAAACAAAAGTCACCATCCAATGCTGACCATCATTTATCGTTCACGATTTGAGAGTCCACCATATATATATATATATATATATATATATATATATATATATATATATATATATATATATATATATATATATATATAGTTTTGATGCATGCTATATTTATGGGATAAAGTGATCAATATCAGAGATAGAGCGTATGTATATATAAAAGTTAACATTGAAGTCAACACTCAGAGGCGACAGATTGTTTCCTGCTAAACACAATCGCCAGGCCTTATATATATATATATATATATATATATATATATAGTTGTATTTTTTGCAGCTTATCAAACATTTAGGAAGATTTGTATTATTACCTTTCCCAAAGATATTTGCGCTTTAGTGAATATAATGTAGTCGACTGGAATTCTGCTCTCTGAGTTCCAATTCCGACCCGTTATCCATTACACCACCCATATCTGGTACTATCCTAGGGTATAACCTTCTAGTTACTGACCAGGCACGACTTTGCTTAACTCTACTGATCATACGAAAACAGGTAGTTTCAACCTGACAATATATATATATATATATATATATAGTGGGGAAGCAGTTACATATATGTATATATAAATATATATATGTGTGTGTGTGAGCGCCTGCCTGTGCGCTTGTTGCATTAGAATATATTTTGTCTTTCTGTTTGATGTCTTTTGTTTCGCGCTAAAGTTTTTATATTATTCTAAGGCTCTTTACTATTTTCTCTAACACAGTGTGCCAAAGATGGATGCCAATCCATTGTGTTAATCTTACATGTTGCCAGCAGATTAAAGCAATGCTTTTGATGTTATATATATATATATATATATCACTGGCCTTCTGTCGACGCTATTTTGGTTTCATTCTACAGCATCATTTGGATTATATTAATTACTGACTAAAGAACATAACAAATCTTTTCACATTTTATGTTTGCATATTTAAAGACATTTCTCTCTCTTTATATTTTTTTTTTTTTTGGCATTGAGATTCCAAGTCTTATCTTGTCCCTTCATATTTACGCTGCACGCGTTTTAATGTGTATGATCATATTTGTGCATTATGTTTTCGTAGTGGGGTCCTTTTTTTTTTTCGTTTTTTTATTTTTATTGCAGTTTTTTTACCTTAATTCTTCAGTTTCTTATATTCATGTCAGGTGATTTTTTAACGCAAGCCTCGTGAATCCCTTTTGCTTTTTGCATATGTATTCGTATGATTTGCTTTTTGCTGTATTCTCCATCTAAACATTAGCTGCATCTTCATTCTAAGCTGTTTTTTTTTTGTTCTCGACCAAATTCTTTGACTATCTGCTTCTGAAGCTGATATACTTTCATTTTCTTTATCTACTTATACGCACCTTCCGTATGTTTTTCAAATTTAATTCTGATTTCTTTCTTTCTTTTTCTTTTTTCGTTTTCTTACAAACTCTCTCAAAACCATTTTTTCTTACGGCAAATGAAGCCAGATACATTATTCATGTCTTTCCACATATCGTAACAAGCTCTTTGGAAGACCTTGAATATTGTGCGATTTATAACAACAAGCAGGTGATATTCTTAAAATGGTGGATTTTTTCATGGCCATGTTTATGACAGGCGATATTGATCACGCGTTTTTAATCGAGGTGTCGTTGGGCGAAAAAAGAAAAAAACCAAAACTTGATTGAACCACCTGCGAACCCTTGTTGTACGTGATTACACTACGACGTGGCCCCAAAATCTGGAGAAATTCGTAATTTTCTTAGTCAAGTTGATCCTGAGGTGGGAACTCAATGTGGCTTTCGAATATTCATATTTATTGATCATTCAAACTAGTATTTCCGGCCAAGTATATTTGTCAGTATAATGCCGACAGGGTGAATCTAGTCTCTGTTTTGCATTTTATGCAGACGTTCAAATGTCATTAATATCTAAAAAGTTCAAATGTCTTAACATAAGACTTAAACTCCGTTTATCCTAAAAAATAATAAAAAAACTGATATAAAAGAAAACTGGTTGCTCATTTCTGAGTACACCTGTCTACAATAGTGTCTAGCTAATTGTTATGGCCCGGTTCCTTGTAGCACGGTGATAGTCCAAGGTAGAACCAATAAAGAAGAACTCGAACATGGATATGGAATAACACAGATATATTACAAACAGGAATATATACAGAGAAGTAGAAAGTGTTAGTATGAACAATCAGGTTTAGTAGTAATTGCCTTGAACGTGACTCTGTTTCGGTCTGCCTCTGACTCGACTAACTGACTCGCTCGCTCTGACTGACTGAGAGACTCCTGACGGCCTTCACTCCAGACTTCAGACTGAACGGTATTTAGTCAACCCCCCCACCCACGAGGGCATCATGTGGCACAAGGCCGGTTTAACATGGGATCTCCGAGCCCGTGGGCTCGGCCAAAAATATGCTCTTTGAACCCGTATAAACGGGTTCAGGGTCGGTTTACCTCCCCGAAAGAGACTCCGCCCTTCGGCGTAGCCTCTTTCGGGTTCCTCCCTGCCCGAAGGCAGAGAGTTCAACCGATCAGCCGGTCAGCCGGTCGTCCGGCTTCGTACTGAACGATATTTATTTGCACAAATGGTACAAAATGTGGCACAAGGCCTAAAAGGGGGTTGGGGAAGGACGGTCTTCTTCTGTCTTAATTCTAAACTTAGCCAGTCCCAGACACGGACCCAAACATACCAACAATATTCCGATCACCAAAACAACACATTCGGACTGAACTCCCTGCTTCCTCTTGAGGCGCAGTATTTATTACGTATGGAATAGTCCATTATGTTATTATGGGTAAGGTCCCATAACACTAATCCTTGTTGCGGAATCCTGCTCAAGCACATTTGTGGTTCTTCCACCGCAACCGAGGTAACCCTTTGTTTTTTTTTTCTGATCTGATGTTACAGTTTTTCGTGGAGTGTGAAGAGAGTGATCAGTCGTTGAATAAACCCAGTAACCCTTAAACATCGGTGTTGTGCAC